>JAXBDA010000457.1:15064-85539 GCA_036023075.1 Gaultheria prostrata
AAGGCAATGCAATCCCTTCTAGGAAACCTAGATTGTACGATCCAAGCTAGAAAACTGGACTATTACTCTGAAGAAACGAGGCGGCAGGCCTGACATAAGTAAAGCCCTGGAACAGGTTGCCGCTGCTGTTTGGGCTCGAAGCTGGAGAATCCTGAAGTGGCATGTCGGTCCAGCGCTTATCAAAATTTGCAATGCAGTGTTTTCCAGCAACTTCAGGACAAAAATTAGGGTGTATTTCCCTGGCCTCCAGCTTCTTCCAGTTTATAGGTTTGAACCATTTATGATTCTTTACATCATCGCTCCCGTTTGGTCCATTGCCGAGGCGCTTGCTTGGGTCTTTTTGTAGCAGCTGAAATATACCAAATCAAACGTGAACCCAATTATTATGTTTGACATATAAATGTAACATAATAGAAACTTTTCACCAAGATCTCTAACATGTACTATTTAAGAAAGTGCTAGCTAGTGTAGCTGACAAAGTTTCTTAGCAGAGGAACCAATCCACGGATTGAATTTACATTCAACCATATGGAACAGGTTTAATGTAAAATACATGTGCATATATATGCAGAATGTGGAGAACGATCTAATATGTTTCAGGTGATGTCGTAGAGAAACCCCACTACACCTGTTCCACTATGGTGTAGCCCAGAGGCCATCACCATTGAACCCAAAAAAACCAAGATATCACGCTAGGAAGAAATACAGGCTGATTCAAGCCAAGGATGTGCAGATTTACCCCTTTCAACAAGGAATGTGCATCGCTAGACAAAAATGCTGGGAGCTTCATTTTGTCCTTCACTATTTTCTGTTGAATTTTCTGACGATTCCCACCAATAAATGGTGGCTGCACCAACAGAAGGAAAATAATGAGTTAGCCAGTAAAGTAATGCAAGTAAGGACTATGCAAATGGAAGCTTCAAATTAAGCCTTATGAACCCTCTTTTTGTTGTTTCTCAAACACAAAAAAAACCCTCTTTTTGCTGTTTAGGGTCCTCAATCCTCATAAGGAACACCCACGCCCATTCAAGAGAAAGGGAAAAGGAAATACACATGAATTTCGAAGTGCAACACTGAAAATAAATAGCCTGGAGAGCAGGTAATTGCAACAATGGTTGAGAACTCATTGAGATTCCTAACTTTTAACTTCATCCACAGTGAGAAACATGCATAGTTCAATCAAGGATGTGTGACTTTATCTTTATCAATTACTGCAGAAATCAATACTTCAACTATTCTATTTGATGTCTTCAATGACATAATTCTTTTACTGCTATTCCTTTGGGTTTCAAAAGAGTTGGCAATATGTCTTAAGACTCAAAATTCAGTTCCAGAAGCCATGATTATATGTTGCTGATTCCAACCAGTAACAAGCTTCTCAAATACCCAAGCAAACAGAGTGTATGATCCCCATATCATTGAAAGTAAATATTCATATGAGATGCTAACCTTCCCAGTGAGCATCTCGAACAATAAAATTCCAACGCTCCACCAGTCTGCAGCCTTATCATGCCCCTTCCCAAGGACGATTTCAGGTGACATATATTCTATGGTCCCACACATGGAGTTTGATCTTTTGTTCTCGTCGAATTGCTTTGCCAGGCCAAAGTCAGTCAACATGGCCTAAAAAACAGAATTAGAAATAAGCAAATTTTCATAGTCTGTGTGTGTGTGTGTGTGTGTGTGTGTGAGAGAGAGAGAGTACATGGCCATCTGCATTCAGTAGAATATTTTCCGGTTTCAGATCCCTATGCATTATGCCATTTGTATGAAGATGGGACACCGCCAATGCAATCTCTGCTGTATATATACGCGCCAGATCCTCTCTGAAACAAATAGTGGGAATTAATCAAATGTACATCTTCAGCAACGCAAAGAAACATCCAAGGCAGAATGATGATATACCTAAAAAGCCCGTGGTGGTAGAGCTGAAAAAATAGGTGTCCCCCATTCACAAAATCCAACACAAGATATAGTCTGTATTTGGTCTGCAGTACATGAACTCAAAATAAATATTACATAGGTTCAAAAACTCCAAATATGGACTGAAAATCATAATTATATACAGTGCGAATGTATGCCTGTGATAGTTTGAATTGGACAATTTTTGGATTGCCAAAATTGTGATGAAGAAAGGTAAAATAAATTTGTTGATGGGGAGAATTACTTGGAATGAGTATCTAAGCTGGACAATAAAGGGATGCTCTATCTTTGTCAAAATATCCCTCTCCGCTTTCATGTATTCAGCATGATTCTTCTCCATTATCTTATCCTTCCTCATGACTTTCATTGCATATACCTCTGATGTACCCTTCTTTCTCACCTGAAATACTTTTCCAAATGCGCCTTGACCAACAACCTTCATAACCTCAAAATCTTCAAGGCCTACACTCTGGGCGCTACTGTACTTGTCATCAGCAACCTTCAGAGAGTCCTCAACAATAGAATCATCAACCAGAAGTTCCCTGATTTCTTTGACTGTCTCATGACTGATACTCTCTACATGTTCCATTGAATCCTCTGTCTCATGTATTGTGAGCATGCTCAGTTTCAAAGATTGACTGACACAAGCAGAGGGACCAACCAAAGAATGTGATCGGTTGCAAATGACCACGGGATCATCATAGAGAAGCTCAGTTACATCTGCTATAGGCACAGGAAATTCAGGGTCCTCAGTACTAACTTCAAGTGAGACCTGAGCTGGTAAAGGACCAAATACATCAGAGAAGTCTAACTCAACATCATCGGAGGGAACAATGTCAGGAATGCTCACTGATAATAACTGGTTTTGGAAGGAGTTACACATGTGAGTTTTGGTGAGACCAGGTAATTGAGAAGAAACCATGCTGCCAAATATGGCGGCGACTATTCACAAGGGATGCAGATGGCCAGATATCAAGTGAGCTTCTAAGGATGAAGCTCAAAAGGCCCCAAGTAGCGTAATGCTAGAGGAGTCCTATCGATGCCCTTAATCAACAGGAAATTCAAGGATGCAGTGGGAATCGTGAAGAACTTCGACAGTAAGAAGACCAAAATCCAGAAAATAACGTCGTTCTTGTTTCCCGATTTACAGGAAACGACAGATGCCACAGTGCTTGTTGAATTCATCAAGATCCAGTTATCAATCTGTTATTCAATGGATGCAAAAGTTAGACTCTGCAGAAAAATACTTTAGAAATGATTGTATTATCTCCTGACAAGTTTTCTAGATTACATACTGAGCAACAATACTTGTGTTGCAGGAGAAACATTAAAGGCATAAGCTTGTCGATCTCAGTGACAGTTAACCAAGAGTAACCGAGTAAATAGTTCAACGTATTAGGTTTTTACCTACCCAAGCTGTGTTAGTTTAAAGTTAAGACAAGGCAAGACATGTCAAAGACGTAGAGATACAATGGTGAAATTATAAGTGCAAATCGTGAGGTCATCACCATTTACAACTAAAGCCTGCACAGTTTACTCAATGAAGAGCAGCAATGACAGAATGTTTAGCCACACCATCCACTGGCAGACAAAATCACGTGGGTTAGAAATCATGGACTGATCGTCTGGGATGCTAATAATGGAGACTATAGTCCTTTTATTTGCCCATCCAGGCTGATTCAGCATTTATTTGGTCTAGAAAAATGCTTTCCACCTCAAATGAATGACTCTGGTCCTATGTCGCTGGAGCGATAACTCAGAAGTACGAAGATATCTTTGAGAGATTGCATTGGCATAAATTCCTAATATCTAGTTCAATCTAACACTGAGTGATTCAAATCATCTTCCAGGAAGGGCAACAATAAGAGCGATAAAACGGGAACAGAAGACATGGAACCCTAGAAAGCAGACTGAGGTACTCAATTTCCAAAGTCCTACACAATTCAATGGGAAAAATCTTGTTTAGCTGGTTATATTGTCGGTCAGGTAAAAGGAAATAGTAATATGACCGGAAAAACTCATGCACGGGGAGAGAAGGGGGGAAGCGGTTAAGGATTTGGATTTGATGAGAAAGGAAAATAAAAGAGAATCCAATCCCTTATTTGGATTAATAAAAGAGGTGAGAAATGGTGGTTATACACGAGGTCTATTCTGTTTCTCATCTTTTCGCACCAAACATGGACAGATATGGGGACTGCTAGGAAACTGTAATTCTGCTTCTCACCAAATCTCTTTGTATGAAGAAAAATTGGCAATTAGAACAGCAAAACAGAAACTCCAGTAAAAAACATAATGATAATGTTTCAAGAAAATGTTTTATAATCACCAGAGGACTAATTTACAAAACCCAAAAACAATTACAAGCTTTCCCTTTAAAAAGTTGAATAATCAACAAAAAATACAAAGAATTAGAAAACAAGCACGCACAAATATATCCAAATCAAACCCCATACAGAGACAAACTTCAAAGCATAATAGCAAAGGTTAAAAGCCAAAATTTGAACAACTAGTACCCAAAAAGGTATATTTTAAAATCAGATAAAAGACCAAATTCGTTTCAGCTCAATTTAGCAATTCCAGAATGAACTCACGGAGACACCAACAATAATTGCAAAACACTTGAAATTGAACGCTTAAAAACTAATTAACGTAGACAAACCCTAAAAGGGGAAAACTTGAAGTCCTACTCCGCTATTCGCTCAAATCTCAAGGCCAATTTTGAGAACAAATGAATTAGAACCATAGTTGAGAAATCAGTTCCCTCAAATTACAAGTACCATAATAACAGAGATAATAAACATAATTCCAACCTTCGTCAATCACTAGATCCGTAATAAATCCAGAAACCAAATAGAAAGCAGCTTTGCTTTGTGCCCAGAAAAACTCTCAAAACCCAGAGTGAACAAGAAAAACAACCAAAAATTTTCTTTTCCCTCTTTCCTCTTCATTCCTTTCTCAGTAACCAAAAGTTTATCAAACCAACACATAAGCGTTCCAAGACATCAATAACACTACAAACCACAACAACAGAAAACAAACACCGTAAAGTAAAGAAAGATAGATCAAAAGGTGAAGGATTTTGAATGCTTAATCGAACTAACTACCATAGGGCAAACCCTAAAAGAGACAAACTTGAAGTCCTATTCGTACGAATTTCAAGGCCAAATTTGAACAAGTCAATTTGATCCACAAAACGCATAACTAAAATAATCAGATCTCTCAAACAAAACATTTCACAACGAGGCAATTAAACTCAAATCTCTTACACACCAATCACTAGATTCGCAATATATCCAGCAACCCAATAGAAAGCGGCTCGCTTTTTTGACCAGAAAAAACCCTCAATTCACATATTCACCAACAAACTACTCAAAATTTCCCATTTTAATTTCCCTTTTCCTCAATTACCTCACATCAAGTACACCAACAACTAATCCTTAAAAAACAGCAACAATTCTAAAACAACAAAAACAATTACTAAAACACGAACAGCATGAAGAAAGAGAGAGATCAAAAGGTGGAGGAATTTGAAAGCTTACCTTGGGAAGAGGTAGAGAGAGAGAGAGAGAGAGAGCGAAGAAGAATGGTTTCTTGGGACTGGGTGGTGGAGTTTTGACGGAACGGAATCCTCTAAACGAAGGCTGCGGGGGTTGCCAGTATCGGAGAAAACAGGCTGGAAAAAGTAGTTTTCCTCTGTGCGTGAAATCGATGCTGAATATAACGGCCGAACACGTGGTGAGATTCTAGTGGTTGATTGGAGAGGTTCTGATTACCGAATTGAACATAGGTTCGGATATTGTGCCCAACCTTGGAATATGCCCTCATTGGATACATTTCATGCAACCGAAAGGACGCATATCCGCATAAACATTTTTTCGGATAAGAATATCTTTTCTTTTTTTACCATCCCTAAACGGGAACGCGGGGTTGCTGCTTTGCACAATCCGGACCATCCGTTGTTTGATGAGTGACATAGATTTCAAATAATATAGAAGAACTGTTTGTGCGAACAGTTTGTTTTCATCTGAACCATTAAAAACACTATAAACGGCTGTGATTGTACATAGAGCTGTTGTGCAGCCTGTGTTCTAAAGGGTGAGAGAGTTTTTGTAGCAATATATTACTCCTATTATTATTACTATCTACCGTCCCTATTTTATGGTTCATTTTGAGGATTCCAACTAAATAAGGGAACACAATCATTGCACTTTTTAAAATCTACTTTTCTCATTTTACCCTTCAATCATTACATTTTTCTTATTTTTTTAGTAGTACTAATTTCAAAAGGAGGGGTAAAAGAGAGAATTCATTACCTATTGCCCATTTAGTTTTGAAATGGGACAATATTTTTGGGACAGCAAAAAGTACAATCTGAGACTATAAAATTGGGACGGAGGGAGTATGTTATTGTGACAATATTTTGCACAATAATCAACACAATATTCTCATGTGATGCAGTTTTAATAAAATTTTTGAACAAGGTTCTATTTTACAACAACAAATAAGACAGTGTCACTTTGGCATGTTATGTTAACAAGTTTTTATATTGTTTAATTTTGTATTTTGTCAACGAAAACGAGGATATATAATGAAATGAATTTCTCATGTTCGGAGTTTGTTTTTCACAACGAGAATACTGGATTGTAGATAATGATATAATAAAACATTGCTTTATTTTATCAACGAATGGATAATTTTATGCAAATTAATTTTCACACTCTTTTTTAAAAAAAAGTTAATCATGTAACTTTATCATGAAAAGACAGAGAAATAAATGGCCTTGTTCGTTTTGATTTTCAAGAACCAATTTTCTTAATTATTATCCAATTATTACCCTTATTTTTAAATATTATTTTCATTTTTCTCTCTATCTCTCTCTAATCATTAATTCCTATTTTTTAATTAATATCCATATTTCTCCCTCTAATCATTACACAAATCAAAACCCAAAACTCAAACCAAACACAACCAAAAGGCTTGTGGTCATGAAAATAGAGGGTGTCAAAATCACTCCCTTCTAATAGTTATAAATGCATATTTAGGTTTAAAAATATTAATCACTCTCCGTCCGCGTGATGATTAAGTTGTAAAATTAGAAGAATATAATATAAAAATGTATACAGGTGAATTAAGGGTGAGTTTGTCATTTGATAAAATGAGGTTGAGGTGATAAAATGAGGTTCATTTTATCAAATGAGGTGGGGATGTAATTTTATCACCTCAACCTCATTTTATCAAATGACAAACTCACCCTAAAACATGTGATACGTGCATTGAAGTTTTAAACCTTCTTATTTTTTCCTTCACCTTAACCATTTAATTAGATGGTTGTTAGGCCAATCATCACTAATAAATCAATGACAGAGGTAAGATTCAAAATAAAATGTTAATTATGTGTTGGCAGATGGAGTTTAGGATATAAGGCCTTCTTCGTTTTAAATTTTGAGACCGGTTTTCTCAATTGTTATTCAGTCATTACCCATATTTTTTTCCCAATTATTACCTATATTTTTAATTATTATTCTCCTTTTTTTCTCTCTATCTCTCTTTAATTATTACCCCTTATCCTCATTTTTCTCTCCAATCATTATTCAAAAACCAAAACACAAACCAAAAACAACCTAACTTCCTCTGCCTTTACTGAAGTGTAATTTCCTTCTCTTTTGTTTCTTTCTGTTCGAACAAAAAATTTCTCTTTTGTTTCTTAATTTTTTCTTTTCAGAAATATAGTAGAGCATATATTCGATGAAGTTACGAGGGATGAATTTATTTAAGAAAAATTACAAGGGTACTTTTGAATATTAATAAAAATAATGATGGGTTCCCACTATACTGGATCCTGGCTAGGGCACTGGATGCCGCCTCAGCTCGATGCTCCAATTCTACTTGGCCCTTTTTTTTTTTTTTTTTTTTTATTTCTTGATCCGCCACTTGCCTTTTCATAGCAGCAAATTTAGTACTAATACAAATGTTACAAAATGACAAAAAAAAAAATCAAGCCCAAAAAAAAAAAAAAAAGACTTGTGCAAAAAACTGAAAAACAATACGTAGAATAAATTAGCAGAGATTTGTAGAATTGTGTGCCGCACGCTCTTCTTCTACTCTCCGTTCCACAGAAGTCAACTGATCCTCTCTGAGAGCCTGAGTGGAGGTGATTTAAACAAATGATTATTGACGTTCCAATCCTTCATAGCAACATAGCTTCAAGACTTCAAATGTATGATACATTCCTAATGATGAACTTAAATACTTGCCTCATTCTAGTCTCTGTCAATTCTATATTTCGCATGGTACACTCCATGTTTGCCTGATGAAATGCAATGGTGCAGCATTGTAGAATGCCAATGATATATGATGAACTCTATGTCAGAACTTAGAACCATAACGACTAATCGTGTACACAATGAAAGGTAAACTAAAGGACGTAACAGTCTAACGAACAAATATACAAGAAGAATGTACTACGTAAAATGTATAGTACTCCGTATCTTGGCATTAGTAGAAGGTAGGAAAAGCAACTGGCAAAGTTGTAAGAATCACAAGCACTTTTATGAATTAACTCTATCCATTTCGACACATCTCTGAAGGCGAAAAGTGACCCTTTTTTGAGTTTTTCAAGCTCCTAGGAAAATTTCAGATACTTGTTTGACATGTTTCATAAATTAGACAAAAATACATAGTATCAGACACTTTGACGACACTCCATTACATATTTCTAACTCTCCATAAAGGAAGCCATAACCAACAGCTTGGAAATGCAAGACATCAATTACATGTTCTGGATGCCTCGCAATCTCTTTACAGAGGAAATTTCACATCCAACGCAGAAGAAAAATTAGAAAGTCAAGCATGGTGTGGACACTGCTAAGATTCTCTCCGTAGCCTTCCATCGACTTCCTTTCACCGATCTGGATTACTGTTTCCTTATTTTTGAAAGCTATTCAAAGACCTTGAACCCTACATAAGTGCTTCTCACCTCATTAAGTGCTCCTCAAATGGGCTGGAAGATTTTCCAAGCAAAAAGGCATAAGCTCCTCTTAGAGTACCTACTAGCCAATGGGATTCGTTCTAGCCAGTAGGCCATTCCCCCCTGATAGTTGAAATTATCCATGCTGATAAGTTATAGAACTGTTTCAGATCTCTCTGGACGAGAGGAGCTTGAATTCATATGAACTTCGAAACTCGTGTGCGATACAATTCAGTATTTTGTTCATTCTGGTGGTGTGTAATTTCGATAGAGGTCCATTTTAACCAAGTGTACTGCAATTGGCAAGCTTGCTGATTAAAGTTTGAGCAGTGAAATGATACGTAGCCCTAAAGAACCCATCAATGTAGATAGAAGAAAGGAAGTTGCCGACTCCAACGAGTCAAACTCATCCTTTCTTTGCATGGATGATGGTCCAGGATTTTCCCAGGATGTTCTTTTCTTTCGGGTCAGATGTTGAGAGAGTGGGAGCGATGGGTCACAACTTCTACTAAGTGATTCAGATAGCAAGGAACTCTGATGCATTTGTCATGGATCACTAGAGATGGTGGGCAGTGCGAATGTGGGCAGATTTTTCTTTGTAATCAACAGAGTCTAAAAACAGGGCAACCTCGAACAAAAGATGTGGATCAAAGTTTTACTCTGAAACCAAAATAATGTAGCACGAGTTGGAAAGACGGAGAAGAGGAGAAAAAGAGCAGAGAGAGGGAACAGCATACAATAGCAAAAATCCACTTAGCATCCCCAACAAATCAATTAGCATCATCTAACTGTAGACCAAACGAATACCATGGAGACAAGAAGTTTGTGCAGGACGGTGGAAATTGTACACACAAATCACCACCATGTCAAAGTGTACTCTTCTAATCGACACACTAATGGATTGGTGGCATGCTGTACAAATAGCAAAAGGCCAAGATACAAGTTATGCAAGAGAACATTACTAAAAATGGAAGGTAAACTAAACCATACACCAAGATGAAACAAGTGAAGCCAAACAATTTAGATGTTCATCTGTTCCAGATTGATACAAGTTCATTTTATAAAAAAAGAAATGCTGCAGGAAGAGAGAAATTTAGCACACAAAGTTACAATGTCATGCCACAGTTACAGAACAACGCACCATAAAGAACCTGCAGCGATGCCAGATTTCCTTCTGATAAAGAAGCCCGCATCTTAAGTGCATCCAAAGGACTAACAGGTGCCTCAATTTCAGAGATCTTTGCGGCCAAAGCATCTGCCATATTTGATACCACCTTGGTCACTTCACTTTTGGCTGCAGCTATATCTTTCTGTAGCTGCTTGACATGAGCCTCAGACGACTTACTTAGCTCTCTATGTTATGCTAAAAATTAACAAACTAAATAGCATTTCCTTTCCCTTTGTAATTAGTCATTGATAAAGAATTTCCTTCACAGCTGACACATGAAAGTTAGAAGATCATTTAGGAATAATATCAGGAAAAAACTAAATGGGTTTCGCCTCTGCAATAATAGGCTCTTCTAACTGAGAATTTTCAGATTTGTACTCTTGAAGACGTGATGAAATTCCAGCACCAACCTGGAAATCATTAACAGAAAGCTAATATACATACAAAAGGAAGGAAAAAAAGGTATGACTGGTCCTAAGTGTAAGGAGTACAGGTTAATGTCAAAATTCTGCAGTGAAGATGAGGTAAATCAAGCTCTGGTTCTTGGAACAAGATAAGAGAAAAAAACCTACAACTTTGAAATCTGAACATATTTTACAGAGATAAAAAGATAATATGCATATAAACAAGCGTATGTGTAACTAGTTTGCTTTACCATAATAACTCTTATACGGTGTTAAAAATATGTAAATAAACATGATTAGGTAGTTTTGTCCAAGATGAATGTTGCTAGGACATCTAAATAACTTAAGCACTCGTGCCTATGGCACATCAAGCGTAATGCCAAGCTTCAGTCCGAAACAGACAATATGGAGAATCTCTCAAGCCTAAAAATGACATCTTGATGCAATAATTCCCACAGTGCATATGATGAAATTCAATGTGCATTATTATAAACATAGCCAATAGCTATTGTATGAGTCTAAATTCCAAGGTAAATTGTGGAAGTTGAAAAGTCCAAAACTGAGAGTTTTGTAGGGTCTAGTTTGGCAGTAAAGATATTGTAAGATAGCTTCGCAAAGAGAGAACATAAAATAGGTCGATTCTCCTTTTATAGATCTGCTTCCATAACCATAAAAAGGTAACTTCATCCATAGGTGAAATGAAGTACCAGAGGACAGAGGGCAATTGATTCTTACCCAAGCTAACCTTGCCTCTTTTGACTGACCAGTAAAAGTGGCTGTCTTAAGCAGACCTTGAGTCTGAAATTCAGTAAAACCTTTTAAGTACTTAAGTGGCGAATGTTTAAGAAATAAGAGAACATAAGGCTTAGTTTGGTTTGGAGGTAAGTTAAGGAGACTCAAACTTGAGACTTATTGTTGAGGAAACGCAACCTAAGCTTATAGGTTTTTTGTTGCCCTATAGTACATGCTTTATCTCTTAGAGTTGATCTTGTACTTTTGGCGGAGAAACATTGGCTTTGTGCTCTAGTTGTGATTTTTTATCGTAATGAGATTCAACCTTGAGACCAGCATCTTTCAGAGACGTATCAACTTCATTAGGTGTATCCATGCTAACAGAGTGATGTCCCTCCTGCTCAATTTTTGAAGAGATTCCTGCATTCCGCATTCTAAAATCTTGACTGGTGTCAACTAGAGGATCTTCATGGGCTATCTCAAGTCTCAACACCTTTGATAGGAAGTTGTGAAGAAGAAACCCTCTCAAGAACATCGGAAGAGTCCTCATTTACAAGCTCACCATTTGAAGTTGATGCAATTGCTTCTACATTGGGAACAATAGCTGGAAGTTCCCCGTAAAGAGCATTGTCTTTCACGTCTTCACTCAAGATTGACTCAGATATAGAAGAGCTTGCTATGGAACCATCATTCTCGACATTCGGTTACTGCTCATTGCTAGTTTGGGTGTTTGAATTGCTGGGAATGATCCCATCAGTTTCAATTGTCAAACCAGCCCCATCTTTATCAGGTACCACATTGGATTGTGATGTTTCTGAGCTATTAAATTCTGATGAGGTATCACCTGTTTTGGGAGTTTCATTCGAGGAGAGTCTCTTTTGAGCCTAGAAATCAACTACCTGTTAGATATACCATATAATTGAAATTTTTATGATATGAATATCAAAAACTCCCCCAAGGCTATAGGAATGACAGGAAATGCCTTGGCCTTAAACCGTGTCCTCTTTGTTTGAGATCCTCGTCCATTAGAAGCTTATTTTTCGAGGGAAAAAATGCAGCAAACAAAAAACTCATGAACTCAGAGTGCACAAACATGAAGGAAAAAAATAAAGCAGGGACTCAGGTAGTGTTAAAAGGTTCTCGCTATCTAGTGCTGTCAAAAATTTGCTCGTTTCCATTTTGAAACTGAACTTACTCGTATCGATACAAACTCTCCAGTTGCAATAAGTATTGTAGCTCCATGTAGGGATGGAACAAGGTCCTTCACTAGGGAGTCAAATTATCTATATTGGGCATAACAGAAACTTAAGCATCCAATTGATGTCTCTCCCTCTCTGTGATAAAAATCTGTTACAGATACAACCAGAACAGATAAACCACAAACCTGTATCACAAAACTAATAATATCGCCTGAGGGCCAGCACCAAGAAAAGAGCTGTAGAAATTACAATAAAGTTTAAGAAGTACGGGAATCTCACTTGCCAAACAAAAGTGACCAACATTTTGCCACCCATGAAGTCAGGGGGCACAATTCTAGCAAGAAAGGCAAAATTAAAGCAGGGACACTTAAAACCATGACACAAATAACCCCATAACTATGACTGAGGGCTGTTTAACGCCCCCTTTCAAAACCAATTCGATTTCGACTAGAGCCTTCATACCCATCTCGCATAGATCCCCCAGCACTCGCTTTCATAGTCCCTCCGCTGCCAACTTTATCCATGGCTTTCTTGCCCTTCTTCACCTCTGTCAAGAACTGGTCCAAACCAAACGGATCAGCTTCTTCTGCTTCTTTCTCAAATTCAACAGGCCTGTCCCTCGGACCGGTCTTTTCTGAAGTGCCCGCGAATGCCTTATCAGGTTTGAATCTCTCAGTCTTCATAATCTTATCCAGTTGCTCATCTGCACCTCCATACATCTCATCATCTGCATCTTTCTTCGGCCTGTAGAGGGTTGAAAGAGTGGGCTGGGCAGTGAACAGACCCTTATCGTACACATTGTACTGATCATCGGTAGCAAACCCGGAATCCATCCCTTTCTCTTGGTTGAACAGTCTCTGATCATACATAACCTCACCCCCTCTTCCTTGACCAGTAGAAGCCATCCCGAGGGCGACCTTTTCACTGATGTCGCGGTCTCTATCTCTAGTAATCTTACTCTTCTTCCCCACTGCTGCATCCTTGGCCTCCAACCTTCTCTCCCTCTCCCTCTCTCTCCGCCTCTCCTCCCTTATCTTCTCCCTCTGCAACCGCTCTTCTCTCTCCTCCTTTGACTCTCTCGGAATATCCTTCTCTTTCACACGCTCATAATCGCCCCTCATATCAGCATCATCTACCATTCTCTTGTCAGAAGGCAACGGAATGGCAGCAGGGGGTGGTGCCGCCCCTGTCCTCTCAGACCTTGCCTTCTGAGCTAAAGCTCGCAATTCTTGCTCTTTCCTCTCCTTCTCCTTCATCATCATCTCCTTCTGAACCTTGGACCTCATTGCCACAGCCTCCCTAGCCTTCTGTTCTGCAACATACAACGCCTCCGACAACTTTGCAAAATTATCATTAATCTGAACCTCCTGAAGCCCCCTACCATCAGCTGCCAGTCTTTTATCAAGTGGGATCGTATACCCTTTTGGGTTTTTCCAATTCGAAATACAAGGCGGGATTTTCCAATCCTGTTGGTCCTTAACAGTAACAGGACGAGGCGGAGAATGCATAACTGGCACAGGTGGTGAACCAGAGGCTTTCGGAACCCTCTTGTGCTTAAACTTTGGCGGCTCCAAAGGGTCCACAGGCATCTCAACCATCCTAATTATCCTCTCCTTGGCACCCGAATTAAATGCAGCAGACTGCTGGCTTGGCTTGTACTTAATAAACTTCGAATCATTCGACTGCGTCGGTACATTTTTCGGCTGAGCTGCACTCAGCCTCCTATTCACAATCTTCTCTAGCTCTGCTTTTGTCTGCATCATAGTCTCCTCAATCTCTTTCTGCATCTCCTCCTCGTCCTCGTCTTCTTCCTCCTCCATTGCATCTTTCAGTATCTTAGGCACAAGGTCCCTATGCTGCGAATAAACTATCTTCGATGCATTTTCATTTTGCTTCACAATAGCATCAAAGGTGACATTCCCATGCTCATCAACAGTAACAGGCAAAGTCTTCTGCCCAGGTTTATTAGAATTCGTTTTCCTACCCATACCTAAAGGGTACTGAGCAAAATGAATCTCGGGAAACGCGCCACCATCTCCGAAATCTTCGGGCTTATTGGGCCGAAACCCTTTTCGATGTAAATAAGGAGGAACCGGGTTCGATTTGATTATAATCGATCGCTCGGCCTCGGCTGCGGTGTACCGCTGTTTGAACCATGGGTCGTTGGAGTGGTCGTAGTGAGTCGCAGTAGATGATTTTGCAGGTGGAAGAAGCTCCTTCAGAGCAGCCATCGTAAACCCCAAAATAGGCAAGAAATCTCTCCTAGCAAAACCCTAGAACTTGGAAATCCTAACCCCAAGTTCAGCAACCGCAAACACTAACCTAGACAGAGAGAAACAAAAACAGAAACGAACATAAGAGAGAGAAACGAACAGAGGGATAGAGAGAGGGAGAGAAGGAGACGGGTACCTGTTTGATTGTCGCCGATCGACGCCTGAGCTGTGGATCTCAGTTCGATTGAAGATAAAGGTTTGGGGTCTTTTCCTGTCGCATGCTAATTCCTCTCTCTGCTCTTTTTCTCCTCTTCTCCGTCTTACCTACAGCAGCTCTTTGGATTCAGAGTAAAACTTCGATCTGCCCTGTTTTCGGACTCTGTTGATTGCAAAGGAAAATCTGCCCAAATTCGCACCGCCCTTCTCTAGTACTCCTATATTCAGAAATTGGACCCTGTATATTTTAAATATTATGGATTTTCACCCCAAAACCTTCAAAAAGAAGAGGAATGGCTGTGTTCACTTCCCATTTCCAAAAGATTCTTCCCCCATTTTTCCTTCCTCAAATCATTATTCGTATTTCTATTTGTACTTATTATCCCCTCTCCAATCGTTATTTTTCATTTTTTTTTTATCTCTCTCCAATCATTATCCCTCTTTCTAATAATTACTCTCTTTTCGAAAACTATCCAAACACTATCTCAAAAATATTTCTCAAAATACGAAGAGAAAGGAAACGGAAGCAAAGGGCTATTTTAAGTGGTCGCGAGTTCATGAAAGGAGTGATTGAGGTTGATAGGAACGCTATACAGAGAGGAGTGTGACACATGTCATCTTTGGTTTTAAAACAAAATCATTGCAAACTAAAAAAAGTGAACTAGGCATTTACCGGTATCTAAATAATTTTTACAAAATATATAAAAAAATAACTATAAATAAAATGACCAGTTTGAATAATAAAAACAAGGCAGTTCAAAAAAAATAAAAAATACAAGGATAAATTTCACAAACACCCCCTCCCTCTATTTTAGTGAAATTATATTGTATGCCCTATCTTTTTCAAAATCACACCCCATACCCCGTAAATACCCCGTAAATAAGAGTATGTGCAGGGCCGGGCCAGGCCCAAGAGGCCTGGGCCTAGGGCATCCTAGAAACTCCCAAAAATAAGGGCACACCAAGGAATTTAGTAATAGTTCTGAGTAGGGATCTTTTCTAGCCCATTCTTAGCCCAATAGAACAAAAAAATAAGCCCAGTCTTATTTTTGAAAAGGCCTAAACAATGAGTATGATTTATAACAAAGGAATGGTTGTTGAGTTGCTAAATGGTCGATGTGGGACGAAGAAGTAAATGCAAAGAAGAATTTTCTATTTCCCATCAAAGTTTCGTGGTAGACTGGTAGTCCCACTTGGATGTTTTAGAAAACCTTATTCAGAGAGACTCTTATAAATACAACACTACACACCACCATTCACCAGCACTTAGGCAACTCAAGTGCATTTCGAGCAAGTGCGAGCCGAGCTCGAGTCAGGCATAAGAAGCTTAATTCGAGCTCAGGCAGAGCCCAAGCTTAGCAAATTTCTAACGTGGTGAGCCCGAGAACACAAATATTTAGAAAGCTCGGTCTAAGAACACAAAAAAATTTAGGGCATAATTTTCAAATTAGGCCTAGGGCACCCAAATACCTTGGGCCGGCCCTGTATGTGACAAGTTAAGACATTACATTTACCATTTTACCGGTGTTCGCTTTAAGTATACTATGGTAGGTTTGGCTTAGTAAAAAGCAATTGGTGTAGACACCCTGATTTTGAACCCCGGATACGCGCAAGCATTCCCGATGATGAAAAGACCAATGTTGACTACATCGAGGACTTGAACAAGGCTTGAAATTGTTAAACCCTCAAACCTAACCTTAAACCTCTAAAAACCCATTAACCTAACCCAAACAACCAAGCCAAGCCAAAGCACAAACCAGCACCTAAACACACCTTGAGCGCTCAACCTCATCCTGAGCGCTCAACCCCACCTTGAGCGCTCAACGTCTACACCAGTCAGTTACAGGTAGTGGCTGTAATCATGAGATTCTGCTGCATGGAAGCCATTATCTCCCTAAAATCCAGCCATTTACTTGCTGCCTAAGTTCACTCAACCCCTCATAATCACCCCTTAACCCCCTAAACCTAAACACACCTTGAGCGCTCAACCTCACCCTGAGCGCTCAACCCCACCTTGAGCGCTCAACGTCTACACCAGTCAGTTACAGGTAGTGGCTGTAATCATGAGATTCTGTTGCATGGAAGCCATTATCTCCCTAAAATCCAGCCATTTACTTGCTGCCTAAGTTCACTCAACCCCTCATAATCACCCCTTAACCCCCTAAACTATTCTTAAATTTAAATTATATTTTCCCCACATTTTTCTCCTATAAATACCCCCCCTCTATTTCCTTTCTCTACTACTGACTCTCTCTCTCTATACTCTTTCACTTCCAGCACCTTCAAACACTCCCCACTCTCACTCTAAAACGTCCAAAACTCATCTCACTCACATACATTGCCAAACCCATCACAAAAATCACCAAAAATCCTCCAAAAATCCTTCATCAAGCCTTGATCATCTCTCACCCCCCTCAAACACCATCAAAACCAGTCTCAATCCACTCCAAGCCACCCAAAAACCTACTGTTTTTGTACCCAAAATCAAGTCCCAAAGCAAAACCAAGCCAAGCCAAAATCACACTTTCTTACTTTGATCAAGTCCAAAAAATTAGAAAATTAAGAAAAATAGCATTTGGTTACAATCTGAGGGTGACCAGTAGGTGTAAGTGAGTTCCTCATACTCATTTTACACTTACAAGGTCCAAAAGTTGGCTAACAAATTTGCAAAATTTTCTGTGCTGATCTGCCCTTAGCGCTCAAGGTCCTAGCAGCCTGTTTCTTGCTGTTTTGCTTTGATCACCTTTTGGGGTGTTTTGTTACTTTGTTCTACTGTTGATCATCATAATGTACAGTATTCAAGTCTTGTATAAGCTCTGATCACTTTGAAATAATCATCAAAAGGGTTTTGTTTGATTTTGTTCATGTTTGAAAGAAGAATACCAAGTTTGTTGACATTTGTCAAGTAAAAGAACACAAAAACCAACATTTTCAAAATGATCAGAGGCTTATGAACTCAAAAGAGTATCAAGAGCAAAGCAAGGAAGTTGACAGAAACATGCAAGCCAAGGGATGGCTTGAGCGTTCAACCTGACCTTGAGCGCTCAAACTGTCTCCTAGACAGATTATTGTTCTGTTTATTACTCCCTCCGTCCCAAAAATTTTGTCTGGTCCACAAAACGAGAACTTGAAAATAATACAAAATTTTCAAAAAAAAATCAATTTTTTTTTACAATTCACTAGATATCAACGAGTACTTTTAATTTATGATAAAAGTTTGAAAGTTTTCTTTTAAAAATTTTATTATTTTTAGGTCCTCGTTTTGCGGACCGGACAAAATTTTTGGGACAGAGGGAGTTTGTTCTTTTATTGCTATTATCATACTGTTTCATCCCATTCTAGAAGGGTGTGTGTGTTATTGAGTGATTCTATCAACTTATCTCACTTCTCTCAAGCTCTCATCTCATATTTTTCTTTATTTTTCATGAATAATCAAAGAAATAAAATCAATAAACTTGTCTATTATTCATGAATCATGCCTTTTAGCCTTGTTTGTTGTTAAAAATCATTTTCCAGAGGATATTTGACAAAGAGGTTGTGAATTCATGGATGATAAGGCAATGAGAGTTTTGTTGGAAGTGAGAGCCAGGAACTGGCTTGAGCGCTCAACCTCTCCTTGAGCACTCAAGCTGGTTTCTGGGCAGTATATACATTTTGTCCATTTTTGTTGCTATTATCACCATTCCATTTCAAGTGTGTGTGGGTTTGCATCATGGTGTCATCAATCTGTACCAGCTCCCTCTCTCAATTCAAATTCAACTTCATTTTTGGATTTTTCTTAAAAGTCAAATGACCAAAAACCCTTGTTTTGATTGAAATCACTCTCGGATGCCTTGCTGGGATTCTGTTATGAATTTATGTGTTGAAGAATCAGTTTTAAAGAAGTTTATGATCAAAGCAAGGCATGAGTTGAATTGTTGAGTATGAGAGACGTTGAGCGCTCAAGGTTTCCTTGAGCGCTCAACCTCTGTTCTATTGACAGACTGATGAGCAGCTTTGTCTTTTATTTGATTGGCATGATCATTCTAACTCTATTTTCTGTTTTTGTTTCATTCTGTTAAGTCATAATTATATTCATATTATGATCATACGCAATCATCATCATTTCATTGTAATTACACAAGCACACGAACACCGTAGCATCTTATATTGTGTTTATATTGTGTACGTGCTCTTTATTTTGCTTATGTCTTCAAAACCAACTTCTAAAATGTTTTACATGGCCCACAAATTATTTAGTAGAGACCGGTCCACAAAATCCACGGACCGGGCGAGGGGGGTGCATTAAAACCCTTCCCCTTTCATAACCAAACCCCCGAGCCCAGAAATAAAAAGGTTTTCGCACGATCGTTAAAACCATTTTTCAAAACCATTGGGCATAATGAGTCAATCTTTTGTTTTCTCGGGTTCATTCCTTAAACCGGGGTGGCGACTCCAAAATCATTTTCGAAATCAAATCAAATCGAATCGAATCGGGGAGCCATCGCATCGTGTGGGCGTCCACCCGACGGGTGTCCACAATTGGCTTATTATTTTGTCTTTATTTAAATTTTTTTGCATTTGTTAGTTTTGTGTCATTTTTTTGTGTGTATTATTGGTTTATCCGGACGAGAAGAATTGGATAAGTAAGAAATTATGATCTAAACAAAAAAAAAAATTTAACAAAGACAATGATAATCTAAAAACAACTAAAAAGACTAGGTAACATGGCATGTTTATCCTTGAAAAGTGTCTATATAAGAATATATTATTATTCACCCTCTCTTCAATTTTTTATTTGTATATGTGCTTTTGAAAAACTAATTCATTTCTCTCCCCCATATTATTTTCCTTCTAAAACTTTGAATTTTTATTTTTAAGATTTTTCCTTCAAAGTATTTAAATTTGGTTTCATTTTAAAGGAATAACGAAACTTTCCAATGGTATGAGTTCACAAAAATATTGAGTATCAATATACGAGTAGTTAATGTTTAATGTGTAAAATTTATATAAAGTAATGTTCTTCATTTGTTGAAGGATTTTACTTTTTTGTTTTTTCAAAGAAGGATTTCTGAAATAAGGGCTTTGTTGATGATCAACAACGTAAACTTGTCTTTGATAGGTTTTCTTTCTTGAAACTATAAGTGTAACGACCCGTATTTTTGGAAAATAAAAATTTTGATTTATTAATTCGATAATTTAAATTTCTTAATTTAGAAATACAATTGTTTATTTTAATTTATAAAATTATCATTTTAGTTATTTAAATTACAAAAACTAGTCATGGGACTGCGCGTGCATGTCAAGGGCTACACATTTCGCTACCTGCACTTCTCCCATACTAACTCTAATCCATTTGTTCCCCACCTTCCAACAACATTCAATACCTTCTCATTTTCTTCAAGCAAGATCAATCTCATTTAAGTGAGATTCTCAAACTCTCACCAACTTAGATTTTTGTCTAGCCTAGGACTAGATTTTTTTAGGGCGAGAGGGAGAGTTAGCCGAGAGAGAGAGAGAGATGGGCGGTTGAGAGGGAGAGCCTTGCTCTCCAAGGTTTCCCAATTAAGCATGTGCAAATCCATGCACATGCTAGCCTAACCAACCTATAGCCTTAACTTCCTAAATTTGGGGGAATCAAATCTCCCGATTAATGGGAGATTCCTACCTAAGTTGATAGCCCTAAAATAGCCCCATGGCTATATCTCTTGTTACTTAGCCACTAAGTGATTAGTTTTGTGTACCAAAAACTCTCCAAACCAAAGGTGATCATACAAACTCCTACACAAACACTAGTGACTAGATTTCTAGAGGAAGTTTCCTTGGACTTTCACTTCATTAACTAACCCTAACCATAGCCTTGCAAACCTATAGATTTTGGCGTACTTAGAATCCCATTTGGGGGATTTTGTTCTCACATTAATGAGATGAAATCTTGGTGCATTAATGGCACATGGGTGCCTACCCATGGCCGGCCAAACAAGAGGGGGAAGGAGCTCCCTTGCCATGCCTATAAATACCCCATGCATGTCTCTCATTTTCTCACACCAAAACTCACACAAACTTGCCACCTTTGTAGTAGTTCTAGTCTTGTTCTTGTTGTTCTTCAAAGTTCTTCGTAAAACCCATCCAAAACCACCCTTAGCCGCCACCTATCTCCACCATTCAATCCAAAATTCTAGTAGCTAGTTAGAAGAAAGAAGTTTGGGAGGTGTCCGTAGTCGCCGGAAAATCAACCTAGCTAGGATCGGCCCCGACTAGTTTCGGATTCAAGTAAGTATCTTACCTAAATCTTAATCTAGTTTTTTAAAGTCTAGTATTAATCGTTACGTAGTCACTTTGATCTTTTCATAGTCGACTTAATTTTTCCGTAGTCGTTTCCAAGTTACATTTTGAATTAAAGTTTGTTCGTTTCCGGAAAAAATTAAATGGTGGCTTAGGAAAAATTTATCTTAAAAGTTCACGTAGTCGTTATAATGCTCGCATTGAAAATGTTTTATCAAAATCACGTAGTCATAATGCCCGATGGATTTTTGAAAAGAGAAAAGTAGTCGTTACTTTGCACGCATGAAAATTGACTTTTGAAAAGCACACGCATTTTTGAACGAAAATAATGTTTTAAACGACACGAGATTTTTTCCAAAAAGATTTTATCAAAATGTTTTGACTAACTTGAGATGATGAGATAGCCCAAGGCTAACACCCTTGAAAGTCTGTCAAAAAGGTTAGCTTCGCGATGCCTAAGAAAGGAATGGGTGCTATTAACTGGATATTCCGACCCCCCGGCCTAAGACTTTCCTGGTTATCTCGTTGTCAAGAGAAGGTCGCTCAAAAATTGTTTAGACTTAAAGTGTCACATTTTCCGAGAAAGGAGATTTTCACAAAAAGAGTTTTGAAAAAACATGTTGTACGAGCACGAAATGATACGTTACCGACACGACATGATTTATGAGAAAATGCACGAAATTTTGCATGGAAAGAGTTTTTGAAAAAGCATATTGCACGAAACGATACGATAACGACACAGCACGATTTTTTGAGAAATGATTTGACAAACGATAAAAAGAGATGAGAATGAAAATGGTAATGATGACGGCTAGTGGACGGACCTCATAAACAGACTAGTTAAGTTCAGTGATATGAGACAGCCGGGACTAGACCGATATGATGGCAACTAGTGGACGAACCTCATAAACAGACTGGTTAAGTTCAGTGATATGAGACAGCTGGGACTAGATCGATATGGTAATGTAGCGAGAACGCCAGCCCCAATTCGCGGAGAGAATTTGGAGGTTAGGGTTAAGCATGCATAACACATAGTGGACGGACCTTATGAACAGACTGGTTAAGTTCAGTGACATAAGACGGTCGGGACAATGTCATGTGAGTCGCGGGGTGGACGAACCTTACAAACAGACTGGTTAAGTTCAGTGATGTAAGACGGCCGGGACCTTGAGTGGAAAGGTTGTGACTCTTCAGTTGAAAGGAGACGGAAACGGACCCAATAACTTTTGAGCAGTGGGGATGATAATGATAATTGTGATAATGAAATTTGAAGAAGAATGCTGACACGAGAAAATGATACGAGACACTGATGTGGCACTGATGCTTATAATCTGTTTGCAAGGACACTGTTGATTTATGATTGAGACACCACTGTTTTACTATGACTGCATTGGCACTGTTTTACCGATACTCATGAAATCACTGTTTTCGAGCATGAAATATTTATTTTACTGCCACCTTTTATATTGTTCTAGAATTGCTAGTTTAGGGTTTGGGTAGGGTAATTTGCTGGGCGTATCGCTCACGGTGTTGCACTAGAATGAGCAGGAGGGATATTTCAACTTCGAGTAGTACGGAGAAGCTGCTAACTTGGGGACAGACCCGGTAGAGGTCTGAGCGAAGCCGTAGGCCTGACCCTGTTGAAATAAATGTAATATTGGTGGATATTTATTTAAGATTTTTATTATTAATTCAGACTGTATTTATTATTGTAATAATAATAACGTCTCCAAAATTTAGGGCGTTACTATAAGGATTTCTCTTATTTACAAATTGGGCCTTCTATGCTACGTACTTAAAAAAACTTAGGAATTCTTTTCATTCTACCGTAAATATTTAAGGTTTTTGACTTGAAATTATGTCTTAATTTTTCATCCATAAACATGGTCTTCAGGATACTATAAACAATAAACTTGTAAAGAAACATATTGTACTTATGATATAACTTGAAATTAGGTTAACATCTTGTTTGTTTCTCTCTCATTATCAACATGCATGCATCCACACACTCATTTTTTTTTTTTTTTGAAAAATGCTATCATATCATTTCATAATGCTGGCACCTATTACATCGAAAGACAGGAATGAAGCTAAAACCACTAACAATTGAAATGAGAACGACTAGGGGTGAGCAATAATCCGAGCAACCTGCCCGACCCCACCCGATCCGAACCCATACGGGCGGGTTCAAGCAAGACAGCGGTCGGTTATGGGTCAGATCTGGGAAATTTTCAGAAGTTTTGGTGGGTTGCCGGGTTCCATCTATTCAAACCCGTCTAACCCGACCCGAACCGATTGTTTATTCAATAGATACTAAAACTAGCCTACACGTATAATGATCTCCCAACACCTCAGCCCAATCTCTGCCGTTTCTTTACTCAAATGACCTAATCCCTCTCTCATTTTCACAACAGCCACCAACCCTTGCGTAAATCTGAGGCCACCGATTGCCTTCATCCACATCCATGGCCACCAATCCATGCGATCAGCCACCGTCGACCTTTCATCCCCTTCAACTTCTCGCATCTTCTCTCGCGAAGTGTCTCTCTCCCTCTCACGAAGATTCCGTCACTCTCTCCCACAAAGTCTCGAGATCAATCGATTTGTAAGATTCATGCTTTGTATTTTCTTCCCTTTCAAACGATTTTTGTGTTTACAATAGCAATATTTTTTTTTTGGAAGGGCTCCAGTATCAATAGTTCGTTACTTTTTTTTTTACTTTGGATGATGTTTTGGGTTGCCTGGATTTTGTTTTCGTTCATTTCGTTGTTAACTCATTCAAACCCGACTAACTCGACCGACCCGCCCAAAAAACTGAAACCGCAGCTTCGGGCGGTTCCATCGTTAGGGTCGGTCGGTCTCAGGTCCCAACTTTCTTAACCCGACTAGATCGGATCGGGTGCCGGGTGGAGGCCAAACCCGACCCGACCTGTGCACACCCCTAAGAACGACAAAAGGCTAATAGGACCACCGGCTCGCAGACACACCTGCCAAAACAGACCCGACACCTATGGGACGGGATGATGATTCAGATCAAGGGTTAGAGGAAGAGCATCCCAATGGATACTCGGCTCAGACCATTACACAATATACAAAATCTACAAAATGCAAAAAGTAAAAAAAATGGACTCTCAAACAAGAAAAAATATTTGTTACTCCTGAAGCAATGGTCGGAAGGCCTTTCCTACCATAGATTATTTGGAATCCACGCTAATGTGTTGTGTAAGACCAAATAACCTCTAAACAAACACCCCTTTCAAAGGATCAACATATGGATTGCAACATCAATCTCTTTTTTCCACAGCTTCTCTCTCTAGCCGGCCCTAGGCCCTAAAAACTCCTCCAGATATGGTTTTCCTTGGTGGGGTGGGGTGGGGCTCCCTCCTCCTCCGCCTCATCCCCCTCCCACTTTAGTTTCCCCCTTTCTCTCATTTCCCCTCACCCTCCCTCGTAAGTGTGTTCTTGTTGCCGATCTCTGGTTTTCTTCGCAGTGCCGTTCCTTGGATCGGTGTGGTTCGGTCCTCTTGTCGTCGTCTATCGGTGGTGTTCGATCCGGCGCATTGGTACTGTTCCGGCATGGTGGAGAAGACGAGGGCTGGGCTGGCGCGGCGGCTTGTGGTGGAGCAATAAGGAGTGGTCAGAGCAAAGGGGTTTTGTCGGCGGCTCTCGCGTGGCTCTTAGAATTGGTCTGGTTTCCCCAGATCCGATGGGTTCCGGTGGTGGGCAATAATCGACTCATCCTTCACCCGAGACACCACGGTCCGACTCGGCTTAACTCACTGAGGGGTGCTCTGAGTAGCTATGGATTATCGGGTTTTTGATTTGTTGTTATTAGATCTTGTAGATTGTTTTTCTGTTTGTATGGTTTCGATTTTCTGGACTGGATTTTCCATTTTACCGATGGCTTGGTGGTGCTTGGATCTCATCTTTTTTTTACTGTCAATGGGGTGAGCTGGGCTCCTGTTTTTAGGTTGCTCTTCTGCTAGATCTTAGACGGACTCTATGCCGACACTTAGTGTTGGTCTGCTTCGTGCAGTACGATTATTCAAAGCCTTCTACCCTTAGTGGTTTGTGCTCGTGTCTTGTATTTGGTAGTTAGGGTTTACTCCTGTAATTTGTTTGAGATCTTTTATGAAATGAATGTTTCGTTGAAACATTAAAAAAAAAAAAAACGTTCAACATGTGAAATCCACTTTCAAATTTTTAGACCACATATGTTTGTGTGACCCAAAATCGTACTCCCTCCGTCCCAAAATGATAGTCCATTTTGGGACTGCGAGCCATTTTCAACGGCTTATATCTTTTAATATGAACCTCAAAAAATATGCATTATGGATCTTGTTTGATAGATCTCATTGAGAACTTTAATACGGTGCGAAAAAAATTCAAAAATTATTTTTGATAAATATATTATTTTTTTGTTTGAAAATTGCACGTAGTTTCGTAGTGGACTATCAAATTGGGACGGAGGGAGTATTTAAATATTTAATCATGCCCGAAGAGCATGTCGGGCTTATTCGTTTGGGTTTCCCTTGTTCGGTTTCCCGAATGAGTTTTCTACTCTTTTCTTTTTTGAAGGGTTTTGAGAACCGATTCTCAAAAACCCATTTCGGTTTTCAACAAGGGTTTTGAGAATTGGTTCTCAAAAACCCTTCCAAACGAGGTGGGAATATCCTTTCAAACCTTGGTTCTGCTCCACAATTTCAAACTTCGGAAAGTAAATTTATGCTCGTCTGGTGTAGTCCAGATGCCATATACTCCACTAATCTCTGAACGAATACGACATTTGATACATTGGGAGTCGTAAACCGCTTTCCTCCTTTCAAATTCAAATCCCGCCCGCCATTTCTCTCTCTCTCTCTCTCTCTCACACAGAGTCACACACACACACAGACAAGCAGAGATGTTGAAAGCTCAGTCTCCCGAAAACAGCACTCAAACCCATCCCAAAAGTGGCCGCAAACCACTCCAACCCAGGAATTTCCCAGCCAATGCTCCAACCAACCACCAATTAAAACCCAAATCGGAGAAGTGGATCGAGATCTCTTTGTTTGACGATTCGAACAAGGAAAATAATAATAACAATCCTCATATGGTCTGCTACGCCGCTACTCCTCCTCCTCCGACAAAGAAGATCGAGTCAATTATCGATGTGTCACTGGCAGAGGAGCTCACCGCAATTCGGCAGAAGCTCGAACGGATGAGATTGGACAAAGAGGAGACAGAGAAGATGCTGAGAGAGAGGGATTTGGCTATGGAGATGAGCATGAAGGATCTGGTTGAGAGAGGAGAGATACAGAAGATGCTTGAAATCGAGGTGGATCGATTGTTTCGGTTGAAGGAACTCAAGTCTTCTTGTATGGTGAGTAAAATCAGTAAAGTTTCTACACTCTGTTCTTTTGTTCTGGGAATTATTTTTTCACAGTTAGTAAAAGGACAATGCTTCCAGCACATATGTCTGGATACAGATTTGGAAATAAATGTATCTAGAAGCGTTAAATGTGTATGGACTGCACGCGTATAGTCCGGGACTCATGGGTTCCAGACGCATTTATTGTCTATGTCGATAGCATTACTCTTAGTAAAAAAATGTTAATAGCTCCGTCCCAAATTAATAGTCATTTTTCGGCAGTCATGCCACTCAATAAATTATCTATATTTCATAATCTATAATGTTTTTTATAATTTCAAAAATTTTGTTTTAAAGAACTAATTGAGATCTATCAAATAAGATCCATATTGAATATAAAAAGCACCATAGATTGAAAGTTATGGACAATTCTTTGATAGATGCCAAATAGTGAAAATGAACCATTAATTTGGAACGGAGGGAAGTAGAATAAATGAACTGATTTTATTTGTTAGAATTGGGTAAGTACTTAACATCAGATTAGAATACAATCTTCATTTAAAAAAAAAAGGTAACTCGAAAACCACAAATACTTGCAAATTTTGAAATTTAAATAACTAGTGAAACTCACTTTTGTATGGAAGAGGAGGATCCTCTCGGCTCTCGGGTCCATTTTAGTCTAGTTGGTCTAATTGTTAGAGCTCGTCGAGAACATTGACCAGAACCAAAAATCAAATTGATCGGATCCCGATTGATATGATTCCGGAACATATTTGTCTTGAGATAAAAATGGGTTAAATTTGCTCCAATTCGGTGTTGTAATCTTGGTATGTTCTGACAAATATGTTCCGGAATCATGTCTAACAGATTCGATCAACCTGATGTTTATAAGGCTTGAGTCAACTGTCAAGGAATCGAGAGAGTATTTTGGAAGCTGTTTGTTTGACTCAAAATTTCAAATTTAGATTGGGTCAACGGTTTGTGTAAAGGCGGGAGATAGCTCTTGAATCTAGATTCTCAGTGGGATATGCATCACATGAATTGTTTAAAGAGAGGGCAAATGTAAAATTTATTGAGCTACTGACTTTAATACGAGAGTCTGGAAGAAGTATAATAAAAGTAAATTAATTTTGAAGGAGCTAAAATTAAATTTTGAAAATATTGAAGGGACAAAATAAATCAGAAAAATGAAATTATAACCAAAGTCCAAGTATCTGTTTTTGTTATTCTAGTGTTAATTTGTTTGCCAATTATTTGAATCAGAGAACCCCGATTCGATCTCTGAGAGAGAAGCAACAGGGGAGGAAGATTAAGGACGAACAATCGCAGGTAAGTCTGCATATTTCAATCTCTCCCAGCAAGAATTTGAGTTTTGGCCTATTCCAATTTTTCTATCGAAGCAGTAGATTTGAATATTGAAAATCTTCATTCAGGAAATGAACGTGGAGGACGCGATTGAATCGAAAGACGAGAGCCCAATCCAGAGTCCCATTTCAGAAATTCGCTCAGAAAAGTGATTTCTCATTCTTGCCCGTGCCCGATCATTTGTTGTGCTCGATTAGTAATTTGATCCATCTGCTATTTTGGGTGTTCAGCAGGCCGGAAATTGTTGTTATTACAATATCTCATTGTATTCTTGATTGATGTATTATTGAAATGTTTGGACATCACGCCTTTGTTTGAAGGATATAGTGGGTTGATATGAGGTGAGGCCAGATATAGAAATCCGGCTTGAGATATATCCAACGTTTGGTGTTTTTTTGCAAGTTGGATGTAATATCGGGGGATATACATATCCTTTTGGAGGGGATATTGTAATAGCCCGTATTGTTATTCGAAGTAAATATAGTTAAATTGGGTGTTTGGTACTATCTTTAAATAGAAAGTTGAAGCTTCTTCTAGTATATTGCTCAAAGATAAGATTAGCATGAGCAATCTGCTAGGTGTCTGGTTTGTCATGACTTGGCATGGGTGGTGCCCCAAAGTGGTATTGGGGCACCGGTGCCCCAATTTCATTTACCATGAACATTTGATCTACTTACTCTTAACATAGACTTTATTTACCACAAACATAGGCTTTGCTTATCATAATTTATGGCATGTGCGTGTGGTAAGTAAAGCCTGTGTTCGTAGTAAGTACAATTGCACGGGAAAAAAGCAAAACCACCATCTATCTTGTGGTGGTTTTCATCTAACGGCTCAGATTCATCTATTTTTTATCTAGTGGCTTAGATTTAATGGGGCACTGGTGCCCCAATACCACTTTGGGGCACCATAGAACAGTTCGGTGACTAAGCCAGTCAAGAACAGGGGGCGATGAAAATGTTAAAGTCTTCATGGCTTTCGGAGTATCATTAAATTCTTTTGAATCGAGTGGTTTTGAGGCAGATAATAATGGGGCGGAAAGCTGTGATGAGATCAAAGAGGAGTACAACAAACTTCGTGTGTTAGTAAAAGATTGATGAAGGTGAATGATAAGCTTTCTGATAAGGTCAAAAGCTTAGAAACTACTTTGAATGAACGCACTGAAGAGAGGGATGAGAGAAGGAAAGAAATTGAGCTTCTTCTTTAGAAAAACAAAACTTTGAGTAGCACAAATTCTAAGGGAAAATTAGAGGATGATGCACAGACAGGGACCCAGTTGTTGGATCATATTCTTTCCATCCAATGGCGACCTAGTGATCGTTCAGGGCTTGGTTACCATGCAACATCTTCAACTTCGTCAATAGGGATTAAGGGGACTAATCATCAAGATAAGAAGACTAATGTTAATGACATGTAGAATAGGCTCAATTTTTCAACGACAAAGAAGCAAATGACAACAGTGGTAAATAGACATCCCAAACGCAAAGAGGTAAAAACAAAGGTTATTAATATTGGTAACTCTCAATTTTTTACCCCTGTTGTTAAATTTGTTCCTACTTGCCATTGTTGTGGTATGATTTTTGTCATATTAGACCGCACTATAGGAAGATGCATGAGTCTTACACTTCACATTCACATGTAGCTCGTGCTTTTGGTGATAATTATTTTGTGTCCACTTGTCATTTTGTGGAATTAGAGGCCATATTCGTCCATATTGCTTTGCCCTTCATGGCTACCATAGGACTCCTCCTCGCTACCATAATATAAATAACCATAGGGAGTATTTTCAAAAGCCTAGACGTAAAACATCTTCATATGGTAATTTTACAAAGGAAAATTCAACACCCATGACCACTAAAAAGACTAGTGTTGAAAAGGACAAGACTAGACAAATTTGGGTCCGTAAAATTGATTTGGTCTCTAATGCTGATGATGACCTTGACTCTCTAGATGATTATAGTTCATCCGGAGAGGCTGACCTTGCCTTTTGAGGCTAGTTCGTGATTCCAAAATCTAGGTTTAATTGATCATGCATATCTTAATACCTAAATTTATGGAGTTTTATGTTTTGTTTCATAGCTGTCTTATTTTTGTTTCTTTTGAGTTATTATACCAATATATATAGGAAGAGCTTCCCATCCAAACCCTTATTTACGGGCTTAACGTCCGGACTCCACTTTCCGGACCAAATTTTGACGATCCGAACCGTTAGATGTGTTTAAGATGAGTTTTTAAGGTCCAACGCGAGGATTCGTTAAAAAAAAATACCGGGAAGGGCTTGATCGGATCAGTTTTTGATAAAACTGTACTTCGGATCGTCAAAATTTGGTCCGGACGTAGGTCCGTAAATAAGGGTGTGGATGGGAAGTTTTAGCTATATATATATATATATTTGCTTTTTTCTTTTTCTTTTGTGTCTAGTTTATTAGTTGTGGTGTGCATTGAGCATGATAATTTTTTGTGCGTAGTTGAATATCATTGGATCTTATGAACATGGTCATTCGTATTTTTATTGCACTTCTTTCACAGTATTATCTCTGCAAGAATATTCGAATGTCAATATATCATGAGTATCCGACATTCTATACATTTGTTCATGGCAATTATGGATGGTTGACAATTAGGGGTCTTAGGTCTCATGACTTGGTCTGTCTCTTGTGATTTCTATTTTGAGATTGAACCATGGTTAGAATCCCAAATGTGATGTTGAAATCCATCCACCACCATTTTTTTTTCCATCTCCTCCTCCGGAATTAAGAGAATGATTTGAGGAAAGGGCTACCTATAGGACAAAAGCCCTAGTAGTGTGAAAGCTGCCGATGATAGTGCAAAATACAATAGAAAAAGTTATTTCCATCGGTGATGTTTTTATATTTAAAAAAAATGAGAGTTTACAGAAAAGGGGGCAATACGAAATAAGGTGGTACTAGTATTTGACCACTTGCTTAGTAACCGTCTACATTAAGCTCTATCCAGTTCGGACGATTGCGTCAAACGGCAAGTGAGGTAAAAGAGAGTACATTGTTAAAAAAATAAAAAATTAGTAGTTGAGGGGGAACTCCGCAAGTACTTATCAACCAAAAATCATTGGCCTAGCTTGGTTTGACTTCTTGAGGGGGAGTCATCTTGATACGCCTATTGTTCATGAGAATATAGGTCCTAATTTTAGGTAACTTGATATTTTTGCCATGGATACACAAACTCACTTCCCTCTCATGTCGATGACCATGGTGTGTTGCATTCCTTTAGCCTTGCATGGTGTTATATCATCAAGTTGTGTCTTAAAGTATGGATGTCTTATTTATCTCATCTAATGATATAATACTTGCGATAAAGGTTTCTTATGCTCATATCTTCATATGTTTCACTCTTTTTTAGCATTTAGTTAAATTATGTTTTATTGAGTTTTGTGTGTTTTTCATTTTTTATTCCGCTATTCAAATTAGCTGTCATATTATTTATGCTAGTATCCGCGCTCCATTTAATTTTTTTTTATTTGGCTGCTTTTATTGGTCACAAATTGTTTAAATCTTTTCCATCTGCATTTATTGCTTCATAGTTTATCCTATTCGCCCTTTGACACTTCATGTCAAAAAGGGGAAGAATGATGAAAGGGGGAGTAGGTTGCCTAGTATTCTTATGTGTTTGGATGTTGAGTTTTGGTTGCAGCCTCTCTATAACTCGATCTCAGTTCGTCTTTTGGGTTCTTTATGTAGGATAGATTTTCATTGTGGTGTGTTTTGTCATGGAAGTGCCAAATGGGGAGATTGTAAGGACCAAATTTTGGAGTCTCTTTTTATTGGCAATTCCGTATGACAAAACACATATTTATATCAAGTTGTAATTTTATTATTTATTTATTTTTAGAGAGTCTGCTAGGATGTGGAATGGAATCAATTCTTATTGTAATGAGCGCGTTAATATTAGTCAAGAGTTTTGAAGTTCGAAGATGTGGGCTCTGAGTTTAACTTTCCAACTTGTGGGCCTATGGGGTTTTTTGTTCAAGGTGGCTAGATAATCGGCTTGAGCCCATTTGCCACTAGCTATATAAATTAATGCATCAGTTAGGTCAGAGGGGGGACGACTTCTGGGAGAGCAGCTAATTACTTTTTGTTTGAAGCAAAGGAGCTTAGATACATCCAATCTTCCTGTCTTGGAATACCCATGAGATATTGAGATCATCAAAGCCTTATTTCCACTCCAAGCTTAGTGTTGCTTCCAATGGAGTTCGAAAGGTAATTAGTTTGGAAGGCTTATGGACTTAAGCCGTTGGCGATCAAGATCATTGGGTGCGGTGTACGTGCGACTCGACAGGTGATACTTAGAATGTTGTGAGGATGTACTTCATTTGGATAGATTTATCTGTAACTGCACAATGGTTATAATGATTTGATTCCTTCCCATGGCTTTTGCCCATTTAGGATTTTTTCACGTATATCTTTGTGTTGTGTGATTGACTGCTTGCATTATTTTTACTGGAAGTATTACTTAGTGATTCACGTCATATTAGTAGGGTTTTTACGCATCGTTAAGGAACCCCGGTTTTTCAGAAACAAAGCAGAAAATAGTAGCAGCTGAGTTTGGGTCTTTTATTGGGGGAATTTCAAAGCATAATTATGTGGAGAGTGGTAGTGCTGGTGGTATATCGCAATCTGGAATTCTGATTTTTCAAGCTTGAAGAATATTGTGGCAGCAGGATCTTTACTTCGAAAAGGTACATTACAGCCAAACTTTTCTTGTGGTGGTGTTTATATTTATGGGCCATGTGATGTTATGAAAAGAAGGAAAATGTGGAAAATTCTACTAAGACTATAATCTGAAGTGGTAGGTGACTTGAAGACTCTGCCTGTTACAACTTGCTGCTTCTACTATTACGGGCGTCGTACATGGTTCTGGGTCTATTGAAGAATGCTGTTGCTGATGTATTTTGGTATCAAGTCACCCAACCTTAGTAGTCTCCTTAGAAGCATTCTTAAGCACGTCCCTTAGTATGCAGTTTGGCAGGTTTCAGAATGACAATGGACCTGTTTTGGGATTTTCTTGAAAGAATGCTACAGTACAACTGGACTTTCTCATCAGTATCAGCTTCTGAGTCATCTTCATTGTATGCGTCAGGAACCAGGACAATCCATCAATGATTTTCTCTCCTAGGTATATGCTATTTGGGATCAGCTATCACTTTGTGGTCCAGCATTGCTGATGCACAGAAATTCACCAACTATCGGGACCAGCAATCTTTGATCCTATTCTGGATGGCCCTTACTACTGATTTCGAGCCTGTTCGCGCTTCGGGCAAGCAATCTAACCACACAAAGCCTTAGACCCAATCGCCCATGAAAAAGATGGGGGTGTCCAATCTCCTGACTATGAAAAGGTTACCGCGCCAATGGTCATGTTTTTAGCTTCGTTAAACGAGTGAAATGAAAAATGACTTTCTTCATTTTGTTGAAGCTAAGCTATATTAGAATGAAATTCTTCTACTCCGCCAGGCGAGCTAGTCAGCGGGTTAGTAAGAAGACGAAAGAAAATAGCCGGCTGGTTTTACCAAGAAAGGCATGGGACATTAGGTTGAAAAAGAATTTGATTTGAATGGGGCTTTTTATCAATTTTAAAGGGACTTCTGGCATCATCGGAAGGATTGAAACGACATTCGAAAGAGCGCAACTCTAGGTTTTAAAGCACTGTGTTACTTACGTTATTGCACAGTCAGGCAGGCTTATACCATTACGCTCACGAGTAGAATCTTTGAAATGCAAATTTCTTAACCAGGCTAGGACCATGTCTCCCGAACAATCTCAGTACATATGGCGCAAGACGATTCCACATATCAAGGTCGGAATGGGATCGGGACGTGAAAACACTTGCTGATTTGCATTACGCTTTTGTTGCTGCGGTTACTTGGATAATTCATTCTGGGATGCTATTTACTGTTGAGGTCTTTTACTTTTTAAGCTGTAGCCATGATGTATCAGGTTTATGTATGGGTGTATGGCACTCTGTAATTTTGGCCTTTAGTTTTGTTGCTTGTTGATTCCTGGCCAACTTGTCCTATTTGGGTCTGTGGTGGCACGGGATTATCGGCTAGTTGGGTGCCATTTTAGTTGAGATCACTTCCCCTCGGATCCCATTAATCTTTGTAATTCACTTCAAAGATTAATGAAATTTTCTTTTGCTTTTCAAAAAAAATAATGATGCATCGGTTCCTTACGTAAAATCATCATGCAAAATATCCATTTCTATAATGTAAAAAGAAGCTAAGACCATTTATTTATGAATACTATATTAATTTCATTTCTATTGTTAAATTCAAACTTAAAACAGGAAGCATAAGTTTCCGTCTAACATAATATGTATACTAGGGAAATTTTTTATCAATTCTTGAGCATCCATCCTAGATACTGCCTTTAAATGTTTCCGACATATATGTCTCGTACTTCTTGCAGGGATTGCCGAGTTTATCGACATTATTGCTCCTGCACTGTAATTTTGACATACACAAAACAATAATTAAGTTTCATAGGGAATAAATTGCCAACAAAATGATGATAAAAAAAAATTACTCCGCTAAACTTCTTATCACCGTGCATAAAAAAAAAAATCACTTTCTCTACTCGTTTGGTCTCAATAAAATATTGGTGGTTTCAAAGTAGAAATCAAACCATTTTGGCTACTTTTAGTTTACTGTTTGATTAAATATTGGATAGGAATTTCATAAATGAAAAACATAAAATAAATAGGAAGGAAAAACAATAAATAACATGCAAGTACGAAATAGAGAATAGGCTTACCCCTGCGTAGGAATTCAGTAAGAGATGACCCGGAACACTTATCTTGGGTTTTGAGACATTGGAAATATTGGTAGATGTTGAGCCTACAAAGGAAGACCATGAAACTGAAGTCATATGAATACCGGGCACAAACATTAAGTGTAACGGTAATGGGAAGAAAATTAAAGATAATGAATTCCTCTCTCTCAGCTATTATTCATTTGTTGTTCCAAAGTTCCAATCTTAGCATTGCTTGGTAAAGATACTTGTCAAATAATTAATAATCTATCTATTCTAATTCATTCCAATATACAAAGATAATAATACGTATGGTTGAATTTAATGTTTAGATCAGTCATTGGTAGAGAGTTGAGTTTATAATACGAAATGGGAGTCGTTATAGAAAACGTGGATTTGAGCCCGCCTCTGTTCTCTACATTTTGGGCCATTTTGAGACACATTCAAAAAAAATGTAAAACACAAAAATTGTAGCTTACAAAACTTTAAGCAACTTTCATATTGAACTCGTTCCGATCCGAGGTCTGTACAGAAAGTTACAAATTGTTAAAGAAACTGTTTCGGGCAGCAAGACTGCACTGCCTTCGAACCCATTTTGACCTCATTTAAGATAATATTAGGCTTGACATAACACATGAAAGTTGTTACAAATTGGATACCCTATACCTCTGTCAAGTTTTGTGATTTTTGAGATTTGTTTATTATTTTTTTAACAATTAAAGTTGTTGACTGTTACATTGCCGTGAAACTGACCATCTACCATTTATTTTTTCATTATGTTAAATTGTTGGACTTATGTGACTTGTGGCCCATGTTTATGTACGAACCCTAATTCTGTTACATTGATTATTTGGTTAATTTATATGGATGGATAGAGGTAATGAATATCAGAATGAGTTTGTAGCTTCGGACATGTCTATTCGACATGGGTTGTGAGCCAATTATGCAGATATCGCAGTCATTAGCCGTGCCTGGATAGACCTGGTGTATGAGAGCCTAATGTACTGGGATATTTATGGATGGGAGCTGGTGTTGGTAGCGAGTTTGGATAATGGAAAATTGAACGATTATGTAATGCAAGGTGATAAATGATGTTGTGTTGTGAACACATGGCTATTGGTAATGGGCAGTGAGCTTCTTTGGAGATTGAGAAAGAGATTGCTAAAATTAATATTTTATCGTGTTGAATCCTTACCGTTTATGTTACTCAATTCTCTTTTGAATGTTATAAGTGGTATTAAATGTTGCATGAACATACTTTAATGATGGGGTAGCTTTGGGTGTCCTATTGAGTGACTTTCACTCACGGTGCTACTTTGTGGTCCTGGTGTTCTATGCTATGATCGAAGACAATGAGGGATACGAGGATCTATCCACGGATTATGAAACATTGGAGCGGACTGATCGAGATGCATCGGTGGAGCCTTGGCTCTATCAGTAGATTATTATTTTTAGATTGCTCTGGTTATTTTTAGTCAGATTATTACTAAGTTTGAAGTATTCTTTTAGACAATGTTATGTTTTGAAAGTACTTCTTTCGGATTATGTTAAGTCAGAGAATTTTCTTCCTTAAACATTATTAAAATTGAGGCTTTAAGTTAAAATTAACTAAATAAAGTTGAAATTTTTAATAAAATATTTTACCAAGTGGTCATTAGTTTATTGACAAGATGGTCACACCAATGGATTAGCTAAACTTTGTTACTCCCTCAGTCTCCAATTTTTGGTCCCAAATAGCACTTTTTATTGTCTCAAAAGTGTCCCAATTGAAAAGTAATGAGAAAGAAGTGAGAATTTTTTACTTTCAGCCTTACTGTTTGAAAGTAAGTAATGAAATGATGATATTTTGAAGGGTAAAACGAAGAAAGAAAAAATAGGACAAATGCAATAATGATGTTATCCTAATAAGTTGCAATCTCCAAAAGGGACCAATAAATTGGAAAAGAGGGAGTATATTTTGAAATAAAATAAAATTAGCAACTACAATATCATTTTGAAGCTTCAATGGGAATAGGATTAGGAAATGATCAAACTAGGAAAGTTGTTGAAGCAAAACAACCCCAATAAGATTAGGAAAAAAAAGCATGCCAAGCAAGAATAGGATCAGAAAATGATCCATATAGATTTTATTCCCACGTAATTGTTTCAACAGACACATTTTTGGAACTTCTCATTTTATCCCAAAAACATGAAAAAAGAAGAAGGTAGATTTCTATAGTGAGGGTGTTTTTGATAAACATGTTAGATCAATGGGGGGTTAATTATGTTGTGCTTACTTTTTCCACGGTTGAGGTTATGCAGTCTATGGCTAAGGGCTCTGATGTTAATTGGTTGGGGAATTTTGTTTTGAGCAGATTCGAATACAGAGTCCTGAGTTTTCTATTGAAGCTTCACGTACTGTCTGAATAAATTGCGATTGTGCGTCATTACATTTGTGGAATTAAGACACTTTCTTTAACATTGGAAGGATTTGCAAAGAGCCAATTACTATTGATGAAGCTACCATGAAGGATGTATCCTTCTCTTCCGGTAAAGTGAAGATCTTGTTAGTATTATTGGCATTTTCCGGATTATGACAGAACTTTCAGAGTCTGTATTTTGATCTTTTTGTATTTGGGTTTCGGGAGGTTGATTCTTTAGTTTTGAGTTTAGTTACTCCACTCAAGGGATCAAGATTCGAGGACAAGCCAATGCAGTGCAACATGATTGAAGCTCAATCCAAAAAGGTATATGCATTTCATATGCATCTCATTTTGCATTTTGAATCTAGGTTCTCGCTTGCATTTATTGAATCTTTGTGTTAAGATATTCTATCTTTGCATTCTTGTTATAGAGCTTTGAACTTGTCTTTATGTTGAGAGTCCAATATGTTTCTAAGTCATGGGAGAGTTTAGGGTTGGCATAGCTTGGGAGGCCTTGAATTTTGGCTACAGTATACAGACATGATCATTTCCAAAGCCTAGCGTTTCCTAGGTGTCTCCGGCGCTCTACGGAGAGCCTAGCTCCTTGGCATTTTCTAGTTCCTCTAGGCTCTTGGTCAGATTTTAGGAGTGCCTCATTGGTATTTCCTAGCTCCTCTAGTCGCGTTGCTCTGTTTGGAGCAGCGCGTCCGTAGCGCCTCCGAAGCGCGCCTCTAGGCGCTTCTCCTTTTCGGCCCCTTTTTGCCTGTGTCACATTTTTATTAGTTGTGTTTAGGGCTTCATACCAGACCCTATATAAACATCTTCTTCACTCATTTAGGGTACCTCTTTTGTACCAGCCCATTTTAGAAAGAGAAACACCCTTTCCTCTACAGTCCGGCGATGCGTACGGAGTACTTTAAAATCCAGATCGTTGATTTGTTGGCACGGACGGTCCGGATTTGTTCGTGCATGATACGTATGCGACCAATCCGTACGCATCGCCGGACTGTAGAGGAAAGGTAAACATTTTTTTCATTCACTCATTTAGGGTAACTCTTTTGTACCAGCCCATTTTAGAAAGAGAAACAACCTTTCCTCTAATATTCTTGTGTGTTGCTGCACTATTAATATCTGAACTTTGTATTTGATCATCTTGGTTGTCAATCTAGTGCAATCTTTTCATAATCCATGTATTGACATTGATTCTTTTTACTAAAACAACCTTCGTAAAAATCATATCTTTTACACATCATACATTTATGCCTTCAAATGTACATAGCCGGATGATCCGGAGCCGTCTTTGATATGGAGAATGAGGGGTGTTGGACTCGTGGAGACTATGGAATCAAGAAGGGGCTCGGAGAGCTAAATCAAGGTGTGCAGTTAGGTGTAACTTGGGACAAGTTGGTAATTCCAAATCTTGTAACTCTTAATTTAACTTTTTGATTTATAGCAATTAGTAGATTAGGCCATGATTTTATGCTTAGGGTATTTTGAAATAATTTCCACGTTATCCCTTGTGTTCGAGTTGTTTAGGTTACTTGCTTCTCACTTATTTGTTGATTGCTTGTTTTACCATGGAAAATGACTAATTGGGTCAAAATTGATGTCAGCTAATGTTTAAGTGGAAGTCCTATTAGTCTATCAAACACACCCTCATTATTACAATGTCAATACTATCGTTTTCTAGAAATCCAGAAAGAAAGTGAAAATCGGAATGATAGGAGGCTACCATGCGTACATAACTTCATTTGCAGATTTTGTACAGATTGGTTGTTCTGGGCTCACTCCTGCTCTCACACAGATGATCGAAGTCGTTCATGTTTTCTAATATAATGTTTTCTGGTGCCTTGTAAAAAATCAGTTCAATTGAACATCCTAAAAGCTCCATCGATTCATAAGTTCGCTCTTAAAGTGAGTCAGCCTTCGTCATTGGTCCCATTCCGAGATGGAGAGTGCATCCTGCGGCTTTCTTTTCTCTTGAGTTAGGCTCAAAGTCGGAGTTTTTGATTTAGAATAAAAATTGGATGAACCGATTGGAGTATGAACTGGTATCCAGTTGAGATGATTTTTTACAAAGCACCAGTAAACATGTTTTTAAAAAACATGAACGATTCCGATCATTCTTGTGGGACCCGGAGTAGACCCAAAACGACCGATTTGTACCCATAGCTTTGTCCATATATGGTATATACTTCTTCCGTCCCAAAATGATAGTCCCTTTTGGGACTGCCTGCCATTTTCAGCGGCTTATATCTTTTAACTTATATTAGTTTTTATGATTTTGAAAATTTTGTATAATCTAGAGTAGTTAAATAAGATCTACTCCTATCAAACAAGATTCATACTGCACAATTTTTTAGGTTCACATTAAAAGATATAAGCCTCTAAAAATGAGAGGCAGTCCCAAAATGAACTATCATCTTGGGACGGAGGGACCAAGGGAGTACATGGATAAAAGAGAAAAGAGAAACGAGATTGAATTACCCATTTCCTGGCATTGCTGCACAAGCATAACGTAGCCTTTACATGTATGTCCGTTGTCATACTTGGAAACACACTGCGTGCTCAAAATGTCAAAAATAGTATCAATCACATTAAATTTACAAGCATTTATAACGACACTATTCAGACGAACTTACACGTACCTGGATAAAACAACTCTATTCAGACCACTATTCACTTCTTTTATTACTTTTTCCGTCCCATATTGTTGGGTCTCTTTACCTTTTTGAATTTCTTAGAGAATTGTTTATATCTCATAATCTATGATGTTTTTTGTCAGTCCAACAACTTTGTTCAATAAAACTAATTGAAATCTATCAAACAAGATCCATATTGAATATAAAAAACTTAATCAATTAAAAATTATAGATAATTCTTTGAGACGTCCAAAAAAGAAAAGAGGCTCAATAATACGGGACGGGTGGAGTAATATGCAACTATTGATATTCAAAATTTGGTCCGATTCTGATCACTTTTGGTGTACGTTCTTTTAAACTGTCCAATTCCTAAAAAGTGAGGCCAAACTCAAGCATGGTATGAACAGAATTGACGATTCCACCAGAGATGACTCAAATTACTGATGTTGGGTTTCAAAATCCGTTTGGTTTGGAGTAGAGCTACACTTTACCCCATTCAGTTTTAGTTTATAAAAAACTAATAGGTTTTTTTTTTTTTTTGGTACTTCGAATCTGATTACTGGGAATCAAATATTGGTTATGTTGTTATAAAGTATAACTTTTAAGACTTAATAAGTACTGGTGAAATTATTTATTAAATATTACATACATATTTATACTTATATATATAAATATAAAAGACTCGCGTCCTGGTTCGGTTAATCTGCAGATCGTGTTGTCCAAGCCCGATTAATATGTGCTCCTTACACTAGATTGCCACAATATTTTTAAACGTTATGCTGCTTCAGATGTGATTTTCCTGGATCCGCCACCATTTGAGACCCCTCATGATCGTTTCCATTTTGATGCTTTACCGGTTTTTTCTTGCTCCCTTATTTTTGATTCATGGATTGGAATTTCGGAAATTTGAAACATAAAACAAATAGGCAAGAAAAACACATGAATAGCATGCAAATTCGAAACAGAGAATACACTTACCCTTTGATAGGGACCTCAGTATAAGAGCAGGCGGAACACTTAGCGTGGGATTTGAGACGTTGGAAATATTGGTAGATGTTGAGCCTACAAATTAAAGGAATATCGTGAATGCAAGTCGTGAATGCCGGGCACAAATATTACGTGTAACGTTGACATTAATCCAATGTCTTATGCACCAAAAAGATAATGGAATCCCATCTCAGTTGTTATTCATTTCTAAAGTTAAAGATGCTTGTTAAATAATAATCTACCTATTCTATCTCAGAGATTAATAAAAAAAAATTTACCGAGCAAAAAAAAAAAATCCAATCTATCTATTCCAATATAAAAGGGAGAACTTTGGTATGACCAATATTTAAAGTCCCGTCACAAAATTTTAATAGCCCCTCCAAAAATTAAGTATTTGCATCTATTTTTAACGTATCATTAAATAACTGTTAGAGCATCTCTAAATGGTAGTTTTTGATAAAATAGAACTTATTGATAGACCAATAAGTGGTCATTAGTTTATTGACAGAATGGTCACACTAATGGACTAGCTAAACTTTGTTACATCTTCAAACAAAAAAAAAAATTAGCAACTACAATATTAGATTTTGAAGCTTCAATGCCAATAGGATTAGGAAGTTGTCAAACTAGGATATCTGTTGAAGCAAAGCAACCTCAATAAGATTAGGAAAAAGAAAGCATGCATGCAAAGCAAGAATAGGATTAGGAAATGGTCAACGTATAGGTTTTATTGGACGTAATTGTTGCTACAACAACATTTTCGTAACTTCTCATTTTATCCCAAAAAAATAAAAATAAAAATGTACATTTTAATCTAGAAATTTGGTCCACAATCGAAATTAAATGAGTGCATATATAGGTGGCCAAATTGACTAGGTGAATTATTGAGTGCTATGTTGTAAAGACCCGGAATATTTTGATAAAGAAAATTCAAATAAAGTAGTAGTTTTGTGTGGAATTGATAAATGAGTTGAAATGCGAATTTAATGTGCAATACATGTTAAATTTTGGCTTGTAGGTAGCACATTAGTAAATTAGGGGTGTGAGTGCAATTTGCACAATGTAAGTTAGGAAGAGAAGATAAATTCCCCCCCCCCCCCCCCCCCCACACACACACACACTCAAGAAACCCTCATTAAATCACCTTAAACCCTTCGTGTACTCGGTGTCTATGAGCTTGAATAGCGCAAGGGAGCTCGGAAAAGGGCTGATTTTTGGTAGAGTTCAAGGTTGGAAAAAAAATCTAGGATTTGTTGGGTTTTGCTCGAAACCCTTTGAGGTAGGGAAATCTCTACTCCGACTAAGTGTATGTGAAGATTTGACATGTGTATTGCTTTTATACTTGATCAATCTCTCTTGTTTTTGTGAAACCCTCTTGAAACCCATCACTAATCACTTATTCTCTAGTTTGTATAGCTGATTATTTGCATACATCATGGGTTGGAGCCTCAAATTCGTGACCAAGGTAGCTCTAAGTCCATGTTTGAGTTTGAACTTGAATCTGCCCCTATTTTGGCCGAATTTTTAGATATTTTTCTAAAACCTGTAAATTTATGAAAATTTTACTGTAGCTACTCATACATGTCTTCTATACTGTGGTAATTTTCAGAATTTAATTTGAAATATAGAAAATATGAAAAATGTTTGACCGGACTGTGATAATGAAATTCGTAACGTTGACAGCACTGTCGCACTTTACGAGAACGGCTATATTTTTGTCTGGGAACCTTGAAATCTTGATCCGCCTTTTGATTCCGAAACTAGACTCGTATACCTTCGAAAGTATGTAAGGGTTGTATATTAATTTCTTCTAGGGAATAATAGTTTTTTATTTGAAGTTGGTGTATCCGCTGAAATTACTTGTGGGATGCATACGGACACATGAAATCATTTGAAAAAGAGTGACGGGCGTGAGTTATATGATGACACGTATGTGAATTGAGATGAATGATTAATTAATGAGAACGAATACACGAGAAATGATATGGACACAGAGTGTTGCGATGCCCGGAATGATAATTGGGTCGTCCTATGGACGTGTCGCTAAGAATGATACTAGGGTCGTCCTATGGACGTGTTGCTAAGAATATGCCTTGGCCAAGGGGCAAATTATACAGGGTCATAAGACGCCCCGAATGATACTAGGGCCGTCCTATGACGTGTCGCTAGGAATTTCAAATGAACTTATAATGATGGAGAAATGGATGACACAACAATTTGAGTGCGTTTGACACATGTGAGACATTGGGTACGTGTCGGGTATGATGAGATGAATGTACGAGAATCAAGGACATATGAACTTCTAATTCCTTTTGTTAAACTCTTGTTAACCTATAAGTTTTGTTGCATGGTTTTCATCCTCATATTCATCTGGCACGTACATCTTGCATGCATTTAGTTTTGGTAGATTTTTTTCTACTGGGCTAGTGAGCTCACCCAAACAATTTCTGGTACCCCACAAGGAGCATGATGTGGATTGCTTGAAGTGTGTGCATGCATGATTTGAAAGCATAATCGGAGAAGTTATTTTATCATCTTAGAACATTATTTTTGAAAGAGATGATTTTGTAACTTCATTTAAAGTCTTATCTTTTGACTTGAGTATTGTACTAACACTTAAAACTTATTTACTTTATATTTGGGGTATGAGTGCCCGTTGACTATGATGACTTTAACTCTGTAAGTTGAACTTGGACCTTGACTTGGACTATTGTCTTGGTTGACTTTTCACGTGGATTTATAATGTATTTGTCTTTAAAATTTGAGGGCGTAACATATGTTATTGCTAATGACCCAATTTATTTAGTCCATTGAAGTTCATTTTTGCACCTTCACTAATTAAAATTTTAGCCATTCACACTATTGAGTGTTATCTGGTCCACTGGACAAAATAATCATCGATCAGAAATCACCACTATCCCAACCAATCCTAGAAAATTGCAAACACATAATAGTGTTTGCCATCACCCTCTAGTAATAATAATAGGCGATACACACACACACACACATATATATATATATGTGTGAAAGTGGTACAATGGCACAAAACTTACTAACAACTTTCACATACATACCTTGAGTTATGTTGCTATCACATACATACCCTGCCTCAGATCAGTTATGTTTTTTCAGGAGAAAGAATTGACAGCATCATGCTACATTCAAATTTGCTCACAAACAACTTTCACATACATATCCTCCCTCAGATGAGTTGAGTCTATCAGATACACTTTCTAAATGAGGGTGTTTATGACATACATATTAGATTAATGGGGGTAATTATGCTGTGCATATTTTCCCACTGCTGAGATTATGAAGTCTATGCTTGAGGCCCCTGATGTTTATTGGTTGGGGATTTTTTTTTGTTGAGGAAATTCAAATATGGAGTCCTAATTTTGCTATTGAAGCTTCACGTACTATCTGGATAAATTGCTATGGTGCCATTGTATTTGTGAAATTCAGACACTTACTTTAGCATTGGAAGGATTTGGGGAGAGCCAATTACTATTTGCTGAAGCTACCTTGAAGGGTTTATCCTTCTCTTCAGGTAAAGTGCATATCTCTACCAATTCTTTCGGTGTTACTCCCTTCGTCCCATTTTGTTTGTCAATTATTCTTTTTATTTTTTTTATTTCAATTTTCTATATCTTTTAATATATAATATTTTTAATGATTTCGAAAACTATGTATTATAGAACAACTACTTGAAATATATCAAATAAGATCCACCTTGCATTTGTTTTTAATAGCTACATTGAAAGATATAGGCAATAGTCAAGAGATCAACTTGGAGGCTAATAGATGATTGTAACCAATTCGAGTAATGGAAGAACATGTTGTGGTCAACAATATGATGAGGGCAACTTGCAAATGTAAGTAGTGATAGTGTTAGTGCCAAGAATCTTGTTTGGGATAAGGAAGAAGAGGATTGGACTGATGATATGGTTGTCGAGGATAATCTTCAGGATGATTTGGATCTTTGCAATGGGATTTCGAAGGAGGCCGGATGAGCTTAAGGCAGTTTCAATACATCCCAGATCAGAGTCATTCAGTTACAAGCCCTATCTTTTGAACCAAAATTTGATATAAAGGGCTCGAGGCTGCCTCTTGTAAAGGAGAGAAGAAATGAGATTAGCAATCCTGCGGAGAGATCTTTTAAAATTGGAAAGGAGGTTGAATAGATCCGAAATTAAGATTAGGGAGAAGAAGCATAATTTTGAACTTGGGATTAAGACTGCCAAAGTTTCAAACAAAGCTATAAAGAGGTTCCTTCTTCTTCTTTGTCTCCCATTGATGTCGACATACGGAACATGAATTATATTCTATTCAAAAAAGCTCCTCATAAGGCGATGGATTCTAGTGCTGCTTTTGTTAGGAGTTAAATTCAAATGGGGGAGGAATAATGATTTGAAGAAATTGTTTGAAATGGAAGAAGAGGAAATTGGTGATGGGGAGGAAGCCCAAAGAATTTTGCGGAAAAAGAAAATGGTGAAATTTCTGATAGCGAGGATGATGTTTCTCTTTACTTGGAGATTTAGCCTCCTTTGGTTTGGTGTCTTTGTTTGAAGGGTATTTTTTGTTGGCTTTCTATCTTTGGAGGTTTAGGTTTTTGGATTCTTCGGTGATTTTCTATGTTTGGAGATTTTTGGTCTTTTTGTGGTTCTAACTGTCTTTTGCTTCGAAAAAAATTGGCATAGAGACATTAAAATTAAAATGGCACATAAATTTTTTCCATTATTTTCATTTAGTTGTGCAATTACTTTAAATTTATTAATAGAGCCGGGCCCAAGGCCGCCGGCTAGCCTAGCCTTAGGCCCCACGTTTATATAGCAGTTACCCCAAGCTCAGAAGTAATTAGACCCTTGGGAGGGCCCAAGAAATTGGCTTCCAATTTCTAAAACTTCAGTCAAATAGCAAATGAATAAAGCTGTTTGTGAACTCTTCAAACCTCGACTCGATATATAAAGGGAATATGTCAAAGTTTTAACACATATATGTAGTAAATTAAATATGTACACTCTAAAACTTTACGATTACATATAATAAAATTTTCCTAGTACTATACATTTACAAATGTATGATCCACTTCTAGTCAGGGATCCCTGACTTTTGTTAAAGTCGGGGAACCCTCTCATTTCCCATATTTTCCGATTGAATTTTGATTATCCGAACCGTTCAATGTGTTTAAAACATGTTTTTAATGGCTTCATCCTAGCAATTTTTCATACAAACAATATTTGTCCGAACAGTAAAACGAGACCTTGAAAATAAGACAATTCTTTCAAGGAAAATTCCAAATAAAAATTGAGCAAGATATCAACATGTTCTTTTAATTTCCGAAAATAGTCTTGTATTTTTTCTTTATGTCTTTTTCAAGTGTTCGTGTTGTTGACTGGACAAATATTTTAGGACAGATGAAGTATTATTTTAAAAATTATAAACCTAGGAATTAAGTTTACTCTTTTTTGTGTGCGTCCATTAATACAAATTTATAGATCCGTCCCTACATATTAGTCCACAGAAATTAAATCCCCTCAATTTTACAATGTCAGTAGTATCGTTTTGTAGAAATCCAACAAGTAAGTGAAAATTCGGAATGATATATAGAGGAGAAACGAGATTAGAACAGAATTAATTACCCAATTGCTGACATTCCTTCATGACCTTAACGTAATCTTCACAGTCTCTTCCGTAATGGCCAACACACTGCGTAATAAAAAAAACATCAAAAATAGTAGTAGTATCAATTAATCATATTAAATTTATAAGCATTTTAACACCACCATTAATTTATAACGGTACTATTCACACGAACACACCGATATAACACAGCACTATTCACTTCTTTAATTAATATATATTCAATCATTGACATCAAAATTTAATTTGGTCCCATATATTGTGATCATTTTTTGTTATAAAATATGTGTATATATAATTTAATTAATTTCAACAAAACTGGTGGAATAATATTATTCTTCTCGTGAAAGAAAGCCGGTTTTGTTCAACTTACGTGAAAGCTTTCTCCTGCTAGAGACCTGAATGACGTTTGACATTCTAGGGGATAATAAACTAATAATAAATCATAAAACGTTCGACGAAAAAGACCTAAAAATTAAGTCGACCATGTCATAAACTCTTAAAAAGTTAGGCCAAACTCAAACATGGTGCATGTGAACATAATTGATGATAAAACTAGAGATCGATGACTCACCTTTGTGAGGTTGATTTTCAAAATTTGTTTGACATTCTTTTAAACTTTTTTACATATATAGGTAAGGAGAATCGATTTGTGGACTCTAAAAACATATGTGAAATTAGGAGCCTCCAAATCTCTAGGATGCTATGATAAATATAGAAAAGTACGTAAAAGGCTCCAACCATATATGAGGTTCTTTTATGAGGTTCGCTTCAAACCTCCAAATTGTTAATTAGGATCGGCCATGTACGTTTTCAATATAATTAAAAAAAGTGTAATATTTATCACTCTAGAAATTTATCCGAAAATCATAATTCACCAAATAAATTTTTGCTAATTAAGAAAAAAGATACATACATCGTTATAGAATTCAAGGACATGCTTGCATATAAAAGGAACTCTGGCCTTGGCCCGAGGGCGAGAGAAAAAACCTAGGGCTCGATTAGAAGCAGCAGCAACAGTTTCGTTCCCACGCTGGAAAGTCTCAGAAGAAGAAGCTGCAGTTTCTTCCTTTTTAGCGACCGGTGTCGATGAATCGTCGTTGGAGTTGATTATAATGGTGACTGATGGAAAAACAACATTGCAAACAGATGGATTGGTAGCAGCAGTAGAATTCTCTCTCTCTTTCTCTTTCTCTTTTGGTTTCTGATAAGTTTCATGTTGATTTGTGCGTTTAGAAGTCAAAACATCAATGGTTCTTAGTGCTATGGCTGATGCCACACCATAAGATACGGCTGCCGGAGGGGGGAAAAAAAACCTTGTTGGTAAATCATAAATGCAGTTAATCAAGACAAAAAATTAATCAATTCCATTCGCGTGCATCGGACGAATTGAATCCACCATCGGCACCCTGAGAAGGTGTTGGAGGAGAAGCAGGAGGGGCTGCATATGATGAATTAAGCAAAACAATTTTGAGTTCTAGGGCAAAATTAAAAAGACATATATATTATAGCCATGGCAAAACAGGAAAATACTCCTAAAAGAGAGAAAATATTCCACCATCCATGTCAGTCATGATGGATTGGAAACTTAATGTTAGGTTTGAAATATGAAGGGTTATCAGTTATCACATCTTCTAGGCTGTATATATATCTTAAATATGGGTAGGGTTTGTAATTAAGTTTGTCTCTTTGGGTGCAATGCAAGCAACTGAAAGTGGTGGAAATCATACCAACTCCGGGGAGTCCGGGACTTGTGAAATTCGCGACGTGGCAAGATAAGGGAGGACTAAATTTTAGGTCGTGAATATAACACACCCTAGATCATTATCTCGGGTTCCGTCGTTTGATCCGTACCGTCAATTCATTTTATTCATCTCGTCGAGTATGTATACCACGTAAAAATTCAAGTAGATAAGACACTGGTAACTGTTTGATTAGTCACCATTTAATTTACTAATTTGTGAAAAAAGTCACCTCCAACAGATCCTTTGACTTTTTCGTTTCCATAAAAAATGCAGTCTTAAAAAATAGTTATCAATGTCCGATCAACCTAAATTTTTACGTGAAATACATACTCGACGAGACAAACAAAATGAAGAATTCGGATCAAACAACGTAACTCAGAGTGGTCCCAACATCCGTGCACAGTGTGCTTTGCACCCGCAGCACACACACACACCACTCCCCTCTTTAATGGAAGTTCCCAAATTTTTCAGTCTCTCCTACGTCCTCTCTTCTGTAGCCTATCGTCCTCCCTTTCTCTTGACCTATCCTTTCAGTTTGTTAGCTTTATCTACGTGCCTTTCGGTGATTAGACTCACGCCGAGTTTTCCGTTAGATTTTATGAAAATTTTCATAAAATCACGCACTTGATAAAATTACTATCTTTCTCATTAGATAAAATCCAAGTGTGATTAAATCACCACTCAATGCATCATTTACCATTTTACCCTTCCTTTTCTTTAAGGAGTCCCACCATATATAATAAAAATGAATATTTCAAATGAATCTGGAGGCAAAGCCGTAATTTCTTCTTATGTCCTTCCTTCTTCTACAGTAGACTCATTTTATCAAATACCTCATTTTATCTAACGGAAAACCCGCCCTCATTACAAATACCACTTCGATGATCAAAATTTATCATGTATTTTCCCATGAATTGATTAATCAGGAAAATTGCATAAAATCAGTTTAAGAGAATATTGTCGGGAAATATTGTGTGCATGAAATTGTCCGGCAGAAAAATAGTTTAATAAAAGGAATATGTCACACAACAAAAACAACCAAAAAAAAAAAACAATTTAAATGAAAATTAGAAGTGTCCCATCTCTTAGCTACCTCATTTTCTTTCTAAAACACACGATCATCTTGTTTGGAAGGGTTTTTGAGAACCGGTTCTCAAAACCCTTGAAAGCCCTTGTTGAAAACTCAAATGGGTTTTTGAGAACCGGTTCTCAAAACCTTCAAAAAAACAAAGGGTAGAAAACCCATTGGGAAACCGAACAAGGGAGGGTTTTCGAAACCCGGTTCCAAAAACCCAAACGAACAAGCCGGATAAGCATGTCTACCTACTACATATATAAACAAATGCTCACACGGATGAGGAACTAACTTTATGGGACAAATACATTATTTAAGTAGTTTGATCGGTTTATATTGTATTTCTTGATGGTTACGCAGAAATGCTCATACGGAGAAGATGATATCCTAGCTACTTTTTTTTTTTTCTTTCTTAAAACATGATAAGCATGTCCACCTACTGCATTCAGAAATTTCTAAGTGCTTGAGCTCTTTTGTTGCATCTTTTTTTTCCTACATATATAGTCTGAACTCTCTATGATCTGTGTTTAGTTGGTTAAAAGCCTTTTTTATCAACCTTGTGAACTCTCCGGCATCCATAAAACTTGTCAATTTATTTAATTTTTGTTGCCTTTGCCAAGGAAAAAACCAGAAAACGGCAACTGTTGGAGCTACTAGTCAACTTTATTTTGTGCAGGTACTAACATAGAGAGCATGGCTAGGTGTCACCCAGACTTTTGAACATATAAATATTTTTTTATAGACTAAAGTGGTTCAAAAAAAAAAAAAAAAACCTAATACATTGTAGAAAAAAATGAAAAAATTACAATTGGGAGCATCGTCGGTTAGAAACAAGAAAAATTAATAGCGTATGCTTGTATTTGAATACCATTAAAAGAGTTGGAGGAAGCCTTTACTTATTTTTCAAAAAAAAAAAAAAAACTCATAAGAACACCTAGTTATACTTCATATTTTCCCGCATAACATGTAAGTAATTTTTCATTGAAAAATGCCACCCCGTGACCGAATCCGGGCTCCGTCCCTGTTTTGAAGGACTGCTTCTGGTATTTATTACGTTCTCCACTATAACTAGAAGCCAAGGTCACTCAATTCGAATGAATTGGATCAACATTATAACCCTCCCCCTTCTACAGGATTCATGCTACTGACTTGAGAGAGAGAGAGAGAAATATTGATCTCATTTCCTGGGCTTTTCACCTCTGATCGGCATAAGCTCGAGTCATTCTTTTATTTTATTTTTTTATCGGCAAAAGAAAATTTGATTATCACAAAGATAAAAATGAAATCAGTACAACAAGAAAAGACAAGCAATGAGAGAACTTCGAAGAGTACACAAGACTCTTTTAGTGCTGCTACTCGTTAAAACTCAACCAACTCCTCAGCCTCCCGATTTTTTTATGGGAAGAGTAAAACAAAATACAATAACAAGGTTAAGGCTCAAGCTCGAGTCGTTCTTAATGTAAGAATGACTGTATTTTTCTGCCTATCATGCGCGATGCATGGGTGTTTTTTTTGTTTTGAACTGCTACGCAATGCATGGTTATATACGGGTAGGTAAGTCGTCCACATAATATGTGCATGTTTATGGGAAATTTTTTTGGGTACCTAACCCGCTCCCACTCCAAAAAATTTATAGATAAGCCAAGCAAACAACTAGTAGCAATGTATCAAAAATACAAACCAGCAATAATTCAAGGTACAAAATGAAACGACTACAAAAGAACTAAACAAGAGTCGTCTAGAACAAGCTAGTTTCTCCGTCCCTGTGTCCGGATGTGCTATGAGATCTGCAAGAGCTTGCTTGGCAAGAAAGTGGACTCTTTCAACCTCTTTGCGTGAAACTTTAGAGAGTCCTGCAAGAAGTAAGGCGGTTGATCTCTAAAGCATAACTATTAATACTGTTATGCAATTAGCCGGGAGATATGCCACCGCAGGGACAATTATTTGATTGATAGAAGTCAAAGACATGCTTGCATATAGAGGAACTCTGGCCTTGGCTTGATGGGCGTTTAGACGTTAAAGCATCAATGATCCTTTAGTGTTATGGCTGAAGCTATACACCATACGACGGGAAAAAATTAGGGTACCTACCGGGTACCACGGGGCCGAGCCTACGTGGTACCCAAACGTTACATCCAAGCCGTCTATTGAACGGCCGAGATTGAAACACCCTCTCTCCTCACTCTCACTCTCCTCTTTCTCTCTTTTTTTCTCTCTCCAAATCTGGACCGTCCAAAGCCAAAATAGACGACGGCCGTTACTGAAAAATTGCTCCATAAGATGAGATATGCCAAAAAAAATTGGAGTGGAGTCGGGTAGGTACCCAAAAAAAATTCCCATACGACGGGCCAAAAAAAGAAAAAAAAAAAAAAAAAACTCGCTTGAAATCGATCTCAATTTGAAAAATTTATGTACAAGCCATAATTACTAGGGCTGCGTATCTTATGTTCAGATTCTTAGGAATTCGAGGACCGAATCATGAGTCACGGTTTTAAAAAAATACAAAAGGAGGGTCCCCGATTTCCCTGTGTTAGGACCAAAAGTTCTACGGGCTGATTTCAAATCAGAGTTATGATTCGGTTCCGGTTTATCTACGGATTACATATAATAAATCTACACTCCTAATTAATGCAGCAAACTCATTCCTACCTCATTTGTAATAGTGCGGAAAACTCATTCCTCATTCCTAATAGACAGCACAGCAAACCAAAACCAAAACCAAAAAAAAAAAAAGCGACCAAATTCTGGCTTAATACTTACCAAATTCCTAATTCCATATTCCAACATCACCAAATTCCTGATATCTATTTGCGAATGAAAAAAAATTTCCTAGCCTGTTGGCCGTATATACAAGTTTTTCCTCCGTTTAGAGTAGAGCTACACTTTACCCCATTCAGTTTTAGTTTATAAAAAACTAATAGGTTTTTTTTTTTTTTTTTTGTACTTCGAATCTGATTACTGGGAATCAAATATGGGTTATGTTGTTATAACGTACTCCCTCCGTCCCTTTTATAGTGTGTACATTTCCATTTTGGTTTGTCCCTTAATAAGTATATGTTTTGAAAAGTTAGTGGGTACATTTCCTATTTAGCCCTTAAAAGTAGATTCATTTTCAAATATGGAAAGTAGATGTAAAAGTTGATGTCAAAGAAAAATAGTTGAAATTCTCAAATAACACACTTAAAAAGGGACGGAGGGAGTATTAACTTTTAAGACTTAAAAAGTACTGGTGAAATTATTTATTAAATATTACGTACATACATATTTATACTTATATATATAAATATAAAAGACTCGCGTCCTGGTTCGGTTAATTGGTTCGGTTAATCCGCAGATCGTGCTGTCCAGGCCCGATTAAGGCCCGGGGCAACAAGACTAAACAAGGAGGATGAACATTGACATCTTACACTCAGAAAGTAATCTACTTTAGAAATGGAATTCATCCTAACAGAAACGCTCAAAGAGGATGCAAAGTTCCAACATACTCTTTTTTTTGTTTTTGGGAAGTGCAAAGTTCCAAAAATACTCATAAATGACAATTTTTTAAAGGACAGTAAGATCAAAATCAACACCACTTTTTTACTTACCTGGAGATAGTAGCAGACAGTCCACCAAAGCAAGTTATCCGTTCTTGGAAGGGCAACAAGGGAGAAGAAAGGTAAAGATGGATGTTTGACCTTACCACCGCGCAATTTGGACAAGAAGTTACACATCTCAAATTGCTAGAACAATCAACACCAAGGAAGCAGAGCAGAAGATCTGAACAAATTGCACATCTATAACTCTATTTTAGCCCGTTCCAGAAACTGTCTTCTTTTTTTTTTGCAAATTCTCTCTTTTCGCTCTACAAGACAGACATTTTCTCACAATACATCAACTCAAACAGCCAAAAAAAGACGATTTGCAAAAAAAGATAGTTTGTGGAACAGGACCAAAGAAGCTTCGTAACAGCTACACACTTGCAGAGAAAGTGAGACAGAAGCGAATCAAAATAGCTTGTTTCCAATTTGAAAAAGATCCTACCGACTACACATCAAGTTAGTTCTTCCTAATGGGTACGAGCTAAAATTAAGAGAGAAACTAAGAGTCATACGAAAATTTATTGTCTAATGGAACAAAAAAATTGAATCTTAACCTTCACCATAAGCAATTTGTTCCCAAGGGATATGACCAACGGAGAAAATAAATATCCATTGACGGGTTGTTCATCGAGAGGCAAAGATCACAAAAGAAAATGTTTTACCTTCCTCGAGAATAGTTACGCTTCAAAGATCACGGGCCATCACTAGTCCTAATCACTAGCCATTCAACCAGAAATCCTTCTAGCAGAACTTCCAACGTTTCTGGCAGTTTACACATGTTACAAAGGTGGTCATTGGCTCGTCTGCACTCCTGGTCTGCAGTTGATAGTATGTGCACTTCCTTTTACCACAACGACCACACCTGAACTGATCGGTTGTGGCTTTTGGTGGACCACCACGCTCACATTCAAACAAAGCTTTGGCTTTGATCTGTTTATTCTCAAGACACCTCTCGTCACTGGCCATTTCTTCAGGGGTCAAATCGACCAGCCTCTCTGGCTCCACGTGTCCAAGAAGAACTTTCCTCCTAAAATCAGGGTTTTTTGGATCCTTCAAGTTAAACATAATAGACCTGTACTTAACCTTCTGGACCCCATTTGATCGGCCAATTTTGTCAAACAAGGCGGATTCTACAGCTACCGCTACTCGAATAGGGTCACATGCATCTACTTCATCCCTAGTGTCATCATCAACTTCATCTGAAACTTTGGACAAGGCCTCTACCAGAAGTTCCCTAATTTTGTCACGCATAGCATCATTACATTTGAGCAGCTTAGTAAGCCTTGGGGGAGAATTAGAAGAATGTAACGGTTTCATTTTGCTACAAGGCGGTATCTCTTCCTTTGGTATATTCTCATCCTTAACAGCCTTGCTCCCGTCAACCTTCTCAGCCTTGACAGTATGTTTCTCTCCCTTCAGTATCTTTTCAGCCCTAACCGTGTTGCTCCAATCCATGTTCTCAGTCTTGACAGTATCAAGAATTCCCACTTTCTTCTCAACCTTGATCATTTCTGATATTGATACGTTCCCAGGTTTAATCCAACCACTGTCTTCGGTTTTCACAATTGTGACAGCTCTGTTTTCCGAAACCTTCTCAACCTTAAATGAATCTGTCTTTTGAAGCTTTTCAACTTTAACAGTAGTCGTCTCCATGGCATCGGTCTTTTTTGAACAACCAATATCAAGGCCCTCATTTTTCTTCTTTGTTGCTTCAATGATGATTATCTTTTTCCAAATTTCGAGCACATCAGAAACCCTTTTCTGAATCTGCTCTGCAGGATGCTTGTTCAAATGTCTAAGCCGTTTTGCAACCTGAAATTTGATATCACATGAATACCCCTAAGAACGAACACATACATGAAGACATACAATAAAAGAATCAAAAGTAAATGTGAATTCACCAAGTTTTGACAATCCAAAACCGAGCTCAAAAAGACAAGGTGAGTTTCCTTTTCTTTGACTGTAATGTAACAATCTTATTGTCATAAGATACCAAGAAAGAGCAACGCAAGCAAGGGATTTCGTTACCAACCGTCAGCCAGTGCTTTCATTAGAAACTGTCGTGCATTACCAAGTTTCCTCAGAAATATGAACTTTTATGCCAACTAGTAATCATATACAGTTGTTCAACGTACAAGTCAGCAAAAAATTTGGCTGGCTCCATTCACGCCAATGCAGATACTTTTACAACATTCACACACTAATCCCTACGATGAAAATCACATTTTGGCAAGCAAATAGAAATTAAACAGTTTAAGTTGAAATTAACAGGACAAAATTTTACAATTAGTAGATGTACAAATCAAAAGGAAAGCAGATGACAATTACTCAACGATTTTTTTCAGCAGATAAGTCCACTTTAGAAAGAAAGTATACCCTCAAAAATGGTTTTTGGAAATAAATCAATGAGAAATCTGACAGAAAGAAACTAATGAGTAATGCCACCCTCCTCCGTACCATTTTCATCCCACGAGCACCATTCACTACCAAATATGACTTACCCAACAACATCACACAAGTGGCGGAGCCAAAGTAGGCTCAATGGGCGCACATACGCACGTTCTCTATTTTTTGTTCAAGTTTTTCCTTGAACCACCCATATATCATTATTTACACAACTAAGCCACGCACATATATGAAAAAAAACCTTAAACTCCCCTTCCTTTCTCACGACCCAACAAGCATGCCACCGCTGCATGGGCCAAAAGGCACCAAGTCGTGGGTCTGTGGCTCGTCATCGGATCTTGGCTGTTGTCCAGCTTTGTCTTTGAAAGCCGCCGGTATGCCAATGAATTACTGATTCTTTCCCTTGACACAAGGAAAACAGAGTTTAAGCCTAATTACAGAGACCGGTTTATTGGGTTTACAAGGGTCCGTTTCAAAACACTAAGTTTCACTCCCTAATTTTAGTTGAATTCCAGTTCTTAATTTGGCCAAAAGGAACATGGTGCTTTGTCAATGTTTACAAAAACCACATCGTATTGCTCTCAAGTTTCAACCTAAAATTGGTAAGATTTTGCCTTTGCTCCGTCAAAAATAGCAGTTAAGTTTTGTTGTAGTGACTCTTGTGTTGCACTGGTGTTGAAGATATCAAACTCTTGATACTTGATAATATCATAATAATAGTTACAATCACAGGGAATTAGGAATTTAGGATGTTCTATAGTCGCTTGTGGAAAAACCTCGGGAATCCTTGGTACTTTATACTTGCTTTAGCTTATGCAAAATAGTTAACGGGAAATGATTTTCACAACCCCCTTTTATCCCCAAACACTCCCTTTTTTGTTGCTTCATATTGTCTTCTTATCATTTACTATGGGACTAGTTGTTTCGTTCTATAGCACCCCCACCAATACATATCTATATTGCACCATAAGCACATAATCATGGTGATTATCAAGAAGAAAGAAGCATATCATTATGTGGCTCTTTTGCATATGATGTCTGAGATAAATTAAACTTGCAATAAAATAATTTTTTCAACATAAAAGACAAAATATGCCAAAAGCAATTGTTCCTTCCTTCCACCCAAAAACAAGCACCTTTCCACTGTTTCACATGTGGAAACATATCTTGAAACCAATCTAAAAATATACACCAGATTCTAATCATTCTAAAGTACACTAAAAGAATCAGATTATCCTGCACCAATTCATAATCAAAGTCCAGAACGCACCCATTGATTCTAATTTCTAAAAACAAAAGACAGACAATTTTTCTAGTATGACTGAATGAGCAAAAAAATTAGAGACCTAGAAACAGATTGGAGACCCAAACCTGCGTTGACACAAGAACATCATAAGTGACGGCGTAATTCTTGAGCTGGTTTAGCACATCAAGGCATCGATCTACCTTGGGCCCGCCAGACGACAACTCTCCGTCCGCCGCTGCAGCGTCCGCAGCCTTCTTCGCGGCCTCGAATAACTCCACCAGCTCTCTCTCCATCTATTTTTCATATAAAAAACAAAAAACAAAAAATCAAACACACAGATAAAGATGTATACATGTACATGTATCTTAAACAGGGCCGACCCTGGGCAGAATCCTGGAAGGCAACTGCTTCAGGTGCCACCAAAAGGGAGACCTAAATTTACGGTGCTCCAGCATACGATTAAATTGATTCACAATACTTGAGGAGTGTTTATTTACTTAAACCACAAAGATAATATTATGCTTAAGCATCTGAATTATCCAAGAAAACAGCAAACAGAGAGAGGAAGACGAGAGGTAGAGAAGGGAACCTGTTGAGATTTTGGGCCTCTGCTGTTTCCGGTTTCATAGAAATTGGATATATCTTGCGGAAAGTACGCACAGAACCCTAGATATCTTCAAAACCCTAGGTCCAAACTTCGTATGGCTTCCCACGTTTGGGTACGTGTGTTAATAGCATCTTCACCATTCACCCAAATTTTTACTTAGATTTGAGTAAAAACTTGTTTTTATATAACTCCTCCCAAGTTTCAACTCTTATTACTCAAATTATCAAATTATACGGTGAAGATTTAATCCATAGTATTGAATAGCAAATGGATGAATATAAGTGCCAAAAAAAAAATCCTTGAAATTTTGGTGATGAACAAATTTGGTGAAACATTTGAGTAAAATCAAATTTGGTAAAGGAGTGGAGTGGGATTTTTGGCATTTTTTACTCAAAATTGAATTTGGTTTAGTACTCTTGCCCCTCACTCGTTGTCTAGTTGGAACTTGGGTCAAGGATGCAAATGAGTCGATTCGAGCCGAGTTTTTGAATGTTCAAGTTTATTTATTAAGTTTTTAAGCAAACGAGCTTAGTGAAAATTTGACGAGTTAAACTTGAGCCGAGCTTGCCCATATTTGACTCAAACTCAAATTTGTTCATGAGCCTTAACGAGTCAAAAAAAATTATTATTCGTGCTCTCATACAGATCTAAAACTTCAACTAAATTTTTTATTCTGTACGTAAATAAGTTCATACTTAATCCAAATTATAAAAACATACTCACTCCATCCCAAATTGCTGGTCCTTCTTTCCATTTTGGGATGTCCCAAAATATTTGTCCCATTTCTAAAAAAAAAATCCATCAAAACATGGCCACTTTCCAGTTTTACCCTTAAAAAGTAATTTTTCCATTTCAATTGGCTTGTCCATTATCTTTTATTTTATAACGGTTTTTATGATTTTGAAAACTTTGTATAATAAAACTAATTAATATCTATCAAACAAGATCCATATTGCATATATTTTGAGTTTTATATAAACAATTAGCCCCACAAAATTGGCCACAATAATATTGACTGGACTTAAGGGCAAACAGAAAACACAATATAAAGTTCTCACTTCCCCAAAAGGGGCTAGCAAATTGGGACGGAGGGAGTATTAAAATTTCAATTTATAGTATGTTTAAAAGTTTATACATGTACAGGTTATAAAATTTTCGTTAGCTATCTGTAAAACTTTATACATATTTAAGGTTATATATGAAACTAGAGATTGTCCGTGCCTAAAGGCATAACGCAGCACGTACTAAACACAATTTTAAATGGATTATCTTTCTGAACACAATTTAAACGGATTTATCTTTGTTTACTGTTGAGCGTATAAATTTATTTAACCACCTTTACAAATGCACGGTTAACCTATGGTGAAAAGGATGGAAAAAAACTAATTGTATATTTGGTAGCAATAGAAGATAACAGGTGGACATTTTCTAACAATTAAACTATGATAAAGAAAAAAATACTTGCTATCACCCTGGCCTCATATAAAGAATCAAATCAAATAGCATTGCATCTGCCCTAATTAACTACATTTTGGTTTAGTAGGGTCATAACCAATTGATTATGATAAAACTTGAAGTCCTATACTTCAAAAACATATTTTCTTCCACTAAAACATATCTCATATACGGATTCAAATATATTACCTTGAAACTGTATTGCCGTAATAAAGCAGAACAATGTTGTGACTGGAGAAGGGGAGAGAGTGGCTTCCCTAAAATGTATAGTCGTAGTAACCAAACCTGTCGAAAACAAAATATCAAAGAAAAATCAACTTAAAATCCAATGAAAGAGAGCGTTAAATAAAAAATACAGCAGTGAGCTAGATTACTGGTGGCTGAAAAATGAAACACTTCCCATGATGGGTTGAGACTGCCTTGTAGAAATGAGGGATGCGGAGAAAGATTTGAAATTTGAACACCCCTATTTGAAATGGGAATAGCCGTGGATAAAGGGATTGAGGTTTGATTTGAATGCTGACATAGGGGACTCAGCCATCCATGGCTATGATTGGGTATCCAAAACTCAATTATATCAAAATCTTCTTAATTAGGTCAATAACTTAAGCCTCATGATCTAAGCGCTTGAATTGAAAGAGACAATGAATCAGAGCCCTTCAATGTGCCATGGAGGACAGTTGTGAGAGAGACATTTCTCAAAACCGTTGTGTAATGTAATATAGATTATAATCAAATATACGTACGTACTGCAGGTTTGCGAGCCTAATCGAGACGATTATTGTTAGGTTCAACTTCGGCCCATTTATCAAACGAGCCTAAAATTGAGCCTTAGGTTCAGTTCATTTGGAAACTCGAGCTCGAACGAGCATTTACTGAGTCGAGCCTCTAACAGTTCACAAACGGCTCGATTCATTTGCAGCCCTAAAATGGTTAGGTGGAATTACTCTATTGCCCCTAGGCTCGGGTTTAGTTTGTCTGGAACTCGAACTCGAAAGAGTGTTTACCGAGTCGAGCCTCGAACATTTCACGAGCGGCTCAGTTCATTTGCAACCTTAAGACGGTTAGGTAGAATTACTCTATTGCCCCTCTTAAATAAAGTAAAGAAAAATAAATCTTGACCCAATTTAATGACCATTGCAGGGGGAGGGGGGCGCCATTGGGCCTTTTCGATACACTCTCGAGCCTGCTTTATGGGGCTGGCTTTCCATTGGGAAATTTGTATTTATAAATGTGTGTTAAAAGGGTTCTCTTACCCTCACCAGTCAGCATGTCTAGTTGAGTGGGTTGAATAGAATTACCCTCTTGCCCCTCTTCAAAAAAAAAATCGTATGATATATCATGCGAAAAGTACGCTGCAAATTTTATTTTTATCAAATAGTTCAAAATTTTACTTCAAAATTGTAGTTCGCTATCATACCTCAAAATTTGAAGGTTTACTTTATGTGGCCTACTCTAATTAGGGTTGTAAATGAACTGAGTCGTTTGTGAACTATTTGAGGCTTGACTTGGTAAAAGCTTGTTCGAGTTCGATTCAAGTACTAAATGAACCAAACCTGAACTTCAATTTTAGATTCATTTAATAAATGAACAGAACCTGAACCTGACAGTATTAGGCTCGATAAGGCTCGCGAATCTAGAGTTTATATGTATATGTCATAAGAATATCACGTAAGCTTATACGTTTAAACTTTTATATGTACATCATGAAAATTTTATAATTTGTCATGTATAAACTTAAATTATAATATGATTTTATAATTTTACATATGCATGTATTTATTCATGTACAAAATGAATTTTTTATTGAAGTTCTATACCTGTATAGGAGCATAAATAACTAAAAAATTTGACATGTTAAGACTCGTGAACAAGCTCGAGTTCGACTCAAACTTCGGCTAGTTCGGTTCGTCAAATTTTCATTGAGCTCGAGCCCGGCTCGAGTTCGTTTAAAAACTTAATGAACGGACCTGAACATCCTAAAGCTCGGCTTGTTTTGGCTTGTTTACCACCCTAACTCCAATTGTATGATATAATGATTTAATTGAGCTATCATGTTGGGGATTCTTTTGTTATTTGACTTACTAATGCATGCCCGTGCCCGTGCGTGAAGGCATGGTTTGAGCAATCGACGCACGTATTCGTATCTGTGTCTATGCCTGTGCATGTGCCCATTCTTTATGGTCTTTCGAATTTCAGAGAGGGAGAGAGAGAATGTGGTTTGAATTTTTAGGTGTGATAGGCCGGAGGAGAAAAAGGGTAGAGAGAGTGAGTTAGCAAAAAGAAGGATAAAATATAATATGATTACTGGGGCAAAAAATATGACTGGAACACATACAAAAACAGTTATGTATTGTAATATAGATTGTTGTTGAGGACATTATCATCGTTCATTTTCCTTAGGGATTATGCTACCATGTGAATTTAAGTAATTTAGATTGTGATAGATACATTTGATAGTGTACCGGTGGTCAAGAACGGAGCTATTGAGGGGGAAGTGGCATGTGCCACCCCCAGTTTCAAACATACAACCAAAAAAACAAAAAAATTGCAAACCACAATAAGAAATATAAAATGAGGAAAAATTTGAACAAAGAGGAACCTATCCCAGTTGGTAAAGGTGTTGATGCTGAGGTGTTGCCACCGGGGTTCGATTCCCCTCCCCTCATGGGTTTTTATTGTTGTTACTTTGACGCGCGCCCTTTCTCTCTCTCTCTCTCTCTATCTAGGTTTGCAATTTTTTTTACTAATAGGAGAGGAATGCGATTACATTTGAACATTAATTTTTTTTTCAAGGTTTAGCATCTTTACTGCATGTTTATTTACGGACTATGGTAGGTATGAATGTACAATGAAAATGAATTCACAATCATGTCGATTTACCTATTTGTATGAATAATGAGAGATTACTCATCGTTTTAGACGTAGAGTGAAATAGAAATTTTCCAATGGTTCCACCATCCATGAAACTTGTCAATTTATTTAACTTTTGTAGTCTTTGCCAAGGAAAAAAATAGAAAGCGACGACCGTTGGAGCTACTGATCAATTTTATTTTGCGAATGTACTACCATAGAGAGGGGTGGATAGGTGTCATCCGGACTTTTGAACATGTAAATATTTTTTATAAATTAAAGTGGTTTGACTAGTTATGTACGGGTTTACAAAAAAAAAAAAAAAAAGACCTAATGCATTGTAGAAAAAAAATTTGAAAAACTTGGAATCGAGAGCATTGTCAATTAGGATCAAGAAAAATTAATATCGTTTGTCTTGTATTTGAATACCATTAAGAGAGTTAGAGGAAGCCTTATTTATTTTTTCGTAATTAAATTTTTCCGCATAACATGTAAATAGTTTTTCATTAAAAGGTGTCACCCCTATGGCCGGATCTGGGCTCCATCCCTGCTGGTGATCCGTCATGGGATTGAAGGAACAGGATTCAGAAATTGAATACTCCATTACCCATCGTCACTCTTTAGGTTGTTTTACGTCTCTGAGCAAAAATGTTCTATTATTATTTGGTGTTAATCATCTGTTGAACTGGAAAAAGATTTGGTCCGCGGAAAAGATTCTTTTTTTTTTGTTTTGGGTCCGGAAGCCAAGTTACGGGCGGGGAAGGTTTTTTGGAAAAAGCACCCCGCTCGCCCGGGATATTCCCGGTTCTACTAAATATTTGTGGGATTTTCTTTTTAAAATGTTTTATCGAAAATCTTTGACAATTAATCAAGTAAATACCAGGAAATAACAAATAAATAAAATTAACATGATTACATAGAAATAAAATAAAATGAAGGGACTAAATGTTAATAAAAGAAAATTGAAGGAAAAAGCGTAATTTTAAAAAGTATAAATCGCACCAGAGGATAAGAAAACAGGGGGGATTTACTGGAAAACAGGGGAGAACAGAGGAGAGCCGTCCGGCTTTCTGGATGAACCGTCCGGCTCTGATGTAAGAGTCGTCCGGTTCTGGATTAAGGGCGATCGGCCCTCTGGCCGTTTTTTACAAAATATCTTCTACCCTCTGGATGGGATGGAGTTTGACTTGAAAATTGGTTTTCTTTATACAAAAACTCTCCTAAAAGGAGTGTCAATATTTGGAAAAATGTTTTGGGGAAGAAATGTATCCCGAGAAAGGACCGAACCACGCAATTATGATAAAAAAAAACCACTCGTTTCGATACCTCGGGAAGATTTTTACTGTAAATAAACTTTCTCGGACCCGAAAATAACTACTGGAGTTATTCCGAGTTCGGGAAAGAAAAAACCCCTCAAAGGACCGCGGTTACTGAACCCGGCCCAGAAAATATGATTTTTATACCTTGATCGAATCGATTCGGACGCTGAAAGAAACTTGTTTTTCCTCTGATTTGATTCTCAATGCCCTCGCAAACTTCTGGGGTTGAGTAGGTGTTTTGAAATATCTTTCGTATGGAGTTTCCTACTGGAAAAGAAAGTAACTGGACATGGGAGAGTTTTGTACGATATATATATTTTTTGCTTTTTCTCGTCTCGTAATCACCCCCCTTTAGGTGAGGGACTGAGATTGATTTTTATAGACGCTGATGTTACCCACGAAATCACGCAAGAGATTTTTATCATCATGATATTCCCCGGCGCGGGGAATATATTCTTCTGCAATGAATCTCTGAACCCGGATTTTCAGACAAGACAGGTAACAGACACAACCGGCTGGTTCTCAAAGAGAGCCGTCCAGCCCTGACGTCAAAGCCGTCCGGTCCTCGTAAGGGAATAAGGCCGCCTGGTCTAGGTGTTAAAACCGTCCGGCCCTCTACTCCTTACTCCTGCAAATTCTTTGTTTGTTTCCAAATGGTTTTAAAGGCGCAACTGATCATTTCAAGGTATTCTACATATTTTCTTTTATTCATCATTGGGGAGACGCAGGGTCAAAAATTGGGGTGTCTACAGCTGTTTCCAAAAAAAAAAAAATCACTCCACTGCACCAAAGACCCACACATGAAATCCACACATGTAAACTTTCAAAACAAACAAACACAACTTCGATTTGAAAAAAACAAAAAAAACAACTATAGGTTCAATACTAATTAACCGCTAAAAATCAATCCTAGGAATTAAATTGCTAACAGATCTAGAGCATAATTCAGCTTAAAGACCAAATATACGTACAGCTTATCCTACATGGTTATATGCACACAAACGGACAGTTGAGAGAGCCCAGGAATACAGATATATAGATTTCAACAACTGGACTGAACATTTCTCAAGGAAACCCCAAGCGGCACAAGAGTCATCAATTATTTTTAAATGGTTTCTCAAGTACCAAAAAAAAAATTTCTAAATTAAATCCCGGGTGGCGACTCATATTTTCAAAGACATTTTCTGGACAACCGAAAGTGGCCGTCCACAACAGCCAATTCATATCATGAACGCCGTACGACAAAGATAACATCACTGAATACAGGAATGAACCAAAACTACCAATCTAAGACTAAGCTACTGAAAAAGCACGTAGGCTTCCAAGCTCATAGACACACCTGCCATAGGAGACCAACACTAGGTGCCGGCACAGAATCCGTCCTCGATCCAGTAGTAAAGAATCCCTAAGGGATACCCAGCTCAAACCATTGAGCAAAATACACAGATGAAATCTGTAAACTCCATGCAGGGAGGTAAGGTGAGCACCTGTAAATGGACTAGTCAGAACCACCTAAAAGGGAAAATAACAAGCTAAAGACAAAAGAAAAAGCACCGAAAACTCCGGTGACTCAACGGAAGTCAATCGAAAAAATAAAAACTCCGGTCACCACACATGTCGCCGGGAGAGCCGCCTCAGATTCGGTAGACTTATTCGCCAAAGGAAAATCCGAAATCACCCATGCTTCACCACGTACACTCAAATCAAGCCCATCCAGAGCGGTAGAGGAGGAGAGCAGCGGAGGGAGGTCAGTGGGGGAGGCAGAGGAGGGGCGAATCTGAAAGAGGGGAGCGTCTAAAGGGGAGATATAAGGCAGATAGTGAAGGGGGTGGCCGAATTGGGGGGAAGGGGTGGAGGAGGGAGGCGGCAGCCCCACCCCCCCAAAGTAAAACCCTAAGAGAAGAAGCTAGAGAGAAGGCAGAGAGAAAAATTGGAGAGAGAAGAGTGGAATGATGTTTATGTTGCAACTTGATATTAAAAGCTAAAACCCCGTGTAATGCCCAAAATAGCCCTCAACCCCAAACAGGGAGGCCCCCCAATTGCTGGGGAAATTGTCCAAATTAGACAAAATGGGTTAGCGCTCCAAACTGGGACAACGCTTTTTATAGCCCTTCAGGGCGTGGATATAAAGTTAAGGATGGAAGATGCACTGCTTTTTTTTATTAATCTGGATTTATGCGCCACAAATAGTCAAGCTGGGCGGTCTCAGACAGAGATTTAAGTAAGTTGTGTACACTAAATTTCAAAAAAAACTTGACCTTTCACCAAAATCACAAATCGACACCTGGCCTTTTAATTTTGACAAATAAACACATGAACTATCTAAAACTTATCAATTCCAACCCCACCGTCCACTTCCGTTAAGAATCCGTCCCTCAATCACATTTTTTACAGTAGAATTGACCCAATTCTATATTTTACCCATTGAATTTTTTTTCTTTCCAATTTCGACCACTCTCTCCTTTTTTCTATCTCACTTCCCTCATCTCTCATACCTTATTATCACCATTGGTGACCACGTCTCGAATTTTTTTGAAGGAGAGAGAAAATAACAGATAATTTGTCCGGAGGATATAATAATAATATTTTTTTTGATTCGCGAGCGATTATTTATGTGATAATTTTTTGAATTTATCAAAAACAGGCTATTTGAAAAAGAAATATTTAAAAAAACTTCTTTTTAAAACAAGAAAAATATATATTTTTAAATATTATTAATATATTTAAAAAAAATTAAACTTTTTTAAAAAGTATTTATTAATTATTTTTAAAAGATATTATTTTTTCAAATTTTAATATTTTTTAATATTTTCGAAAAAATAATTTTAAATTTATGAAAACAATTATTTTATAAAAAATTTATTTTTGAAAAAATAAATAAATATTCATTTATTTTTTAAAAAATAAATATTCTTTAAGAAATAAATTAAAATAAATAACTTTTTAAAATTTTTAATTAATAAATACTTTTGAAATTATTTATTAAGTATTTTTTAAATAAATAATTAAAAATAAATAATTTTTAAAAAATAATTAATAAAAATAATTAATAATTAATTAATAATTAAATAAGAAAGTATTTAGTAATCATTATTTTTTGATAATATTAATTTTTATAAAAAATATTTACTTTTCTAAAAAAATAAATCTTTTATAAAATAATTTTTTTTTAAATTTAAAATAATGTTTTCGAAAATAAAATTTTCTATAAAAAAAATTTGAAAATTTGAAAAATAATACTCTTTTTAAAAAAAGTTAATGAAAAAATATAAAAATCGGAAACTATAATATCTTTTAAAAAATAATCAATTAATACTTTTTTTTAAAAAATAAAAATATTTTTCTTGTTTTTAAAAAAATTAATTTTTTGTTTTAAAAAAGTTTTTTTAACTATTTCTTTTTCAGAAAGACTATTTTTAATAAATTCAAAAATTATCACATAAATAATCGTATGTGAATCAATAAGATAAATTATTTTTATGTCCTCCAAACAAATTATATGTCTTTTTCTCTCTCCTTTGAATTTTTTTTAGACGTGGTCACCTATGATGATGATGAGGTGTGAGAGAGGATATAGGAAATCTAGAAAGAGAGAGAGAGAGGTCGAAATTGAAAAAAAAATATTTCAAGGGGTAAAATTGAGAATTGACTCAATTCTAAGGGAAAAAATGTGATTGAGGGACGGATTCTTAACGGAAGTGGATGGTGGGGGTGAAATTGATGAGTTTTATATAGTTCAGGTGTTTATTTGTCAAAATTAAAAGGCCATGTGTCGATTTATGATTTTGGTGAAAGGTAGTGTTTTTTTGAAATTTTTCCATGGAAGAAAGGCATTGTGTTTGAATCTTAATTTTGTATGCTCACAACTAAGGGTCATCATCGGCCCGGCCCGGCCCGGCCCATGAACTTCCAGCCCAAGCCCGCCCATGGGCTGGGCTTAGCGGGCTTTTTCTTTTTAGCGGGCCGGGCTATCTCTCAAAAGATGAAGCCCAAGCCCAGCCCACGGGCTTATCCCAGTCGGGCGGGCTGGGCTGGGCTATTTGGGCGGGCCAAAATACTTGCCTATAATTTTTTTGAGCCAAAATTAATGTGTTTTTTTTCCCTACTTTAAAATATCCAAAAACCAAGGAAACTCTCTTACTTTAAAACAAGGGGAAAATGAAAGAATAAAGGGGACCTTGGGCAGTGTATGAAAGAAAGGAAAAAAAAAAAAAGAATAATGGGGACCTTAGGTTGTGCAATGTATGTGCAGTGTGTATGTACTACTATTATTTTCATTAGTAGTCTACTATTAAAAGTCTAAATCTGGGAGACTGGGAGTGGGAACAACCATTGTTGGGGCTACAATGAATTTGCCCATGACTACAATAATGAAACACTTGATCTACATTCTACAACCATTGGATGGTAGAGGATTTGTTAAAAAAATGAAAAGGATAGCAGTGGATGGTACATGTAGTCATGTACAATTGTGCAATAAGAAAAATAATCAAGTGTACCAACTACCAAGTTCGTTAGGCTACCGGGCAGGCCACCGGGCCGGGCTAACGAGCGGGCGGGTGGGCGGGCCAACAAGAAAATATTTAGGCCTAAGCCCGGCCCAAGGAAAAGTCGGGCTCGGCTAGCCTGCCCATGTAGCGGGCTCGGGCTTGCTTAAAGCCCAGCGGGCATCGGGGGGGTCGCGGGCCAATGGGCCAAATGATGAGGCTTACTCAAAACATTCTATAAACAAGATTGTCGGGAAAAAAAAAATCTCAAATACTTTTGAATTCCATGAATGAGCTTCAATGAAAGTGGAGAATTGGGAGAACTAGGTTTTAATGGTTTGTTTAGATGCCGGATTTGATTTTGGGTGGATATTGAAGAATGATGGATTTGTAATGAGTGTGGGCTCACCTCCTAAGAAGGATGGATTTGTAATTTGGGTGTTTGGATGGTATTTTGAGAAGGGGGATTAGGAAAGTGGATATAATAGGATACGTTGTCAAATGATTTAACTGCCCCCAATTTATGAATGTAGTGGAAAATTTGGATAATTAAAAAATTACAAATGTTGACACCTTACTTTTTTTTATAACAAATATTTTATTGCTGAAAAATAAATTACTCCTAAAATTTATATTACGTGAGTTTTTATATTATGTGGGAAAAAAATTGTTATTTAAAAAAAAGTAGAAAACGGAACAAAAAAAATGGAAGTGTTCCGAAAAAAAAAAAACGAAACAAAAAGACAAAAGTAGAAAGCCCAAAATGAAGTTCTCTCAGAAGAAGACCATCACTCAAATGAAGTCCTCTCAGGCGGCGACCCCAACCAGATCCAACTTCCACCGCTGACGACTACCACAACCGCTAGTGACTTCCTCCCTCTCTCTCTCTCTCTCTCTCTCTCAAAGGTGAATTTGGAGGGGTAAAATGGACCCAAAACACCCGAATTTGCTAACGACATTGGGTACACCCAGGGCTGGCCCAAGGGTTTATAGTGCCCTAGCCTCATCTAAAAATTGTGCCCTTAAGAACACAACACTTAATTAATTTTTTCAGCAACAATCACAGTTCGAGAAAGTCAAAACAATCGACCTACTGTTTACTCGGTTGGGATGAGATCACAAGCTATAGCAGGTTTATTCGTACATTAGCATTGTGTCCATTCATTGCATGGGATAACATTAAAAAAAAAAGTTACAATTTTGATTTTTTTTTGTTCTCATGCATCAAATGGGCACACCACTTAGCAAAGTGCAATGAAATGATGTATGTGTGTTTTGTAATGGTCATTGATCATACGAATTTCATACGGAACATAATTTACCCGAGAGCAAGATTTATCCGAGAGGAGACAGTGGGATTTTCCCATCATTTTTCAGATGTAATCTTTGGTGGTGGTAACCGGTAACTACATACTAACATGAAAGTTGGAAGATGCCATGAGGTAAATGGGAACAACCATTTCAAAGAAGAAAAGGAAAAAGGAATGGGAAGTGGGGGCCAAATTTATGGAAGATGTTCCACTTAGAAATTGTAAAAGAACAAAAGAATTAAAAATTTAGAAAATCAAAATCGAGAGTTTGGTAAATGTATCATGTGTGCCTGGTAAATGGAAGCTCTGAGAGTAGTGATTTACAGGGAAGGGAAAGGAAGTGAAGAACTAATTGTCCCACATCGAAAGATTTTAGAGAACTTCTTAGAGAGAATCTTATATAATTGGACTTCACCATCATTTCGGATGCTGCACATCCATACCCACGTGGGCCCCCACCAGGAGGTTATTAATTGGGCTTTTTTATTGGGTTAAAAGATCTCTATTCAAGCCTAATATCAAAATTCTTGGGAGTGCCTTAAAATTATGGGTTTTGGGGAGTGCCCTAAAATTATGGGTTTTGGGGAGTGCCCCTAAGCCCAGGCCTCTTGGGCCTAGGGCTTGGGCCGGCCCTGGGTACACCCATCGTTGGTATATTAGGACATAGCCGGATTACAAGTCCGGCTCTCAAATCCACCTTGCAAAAAACACAACCAAACACCGGATTTGCATGGGGCTGGAAGAACAAGTAAGGGTGGTTGGCAAATCTGGATGCATATCCGGTATCTAAACGCACTAAGGGTTTTGATCTTGTACGATTTGAGCATGGAGCTTTTGGAAGTGTAAAAAGATTTGGTCTATTCCATCCTCATATATATATATATAGCATTTCAAAAGTGTTTGTGTGTTTAGTTATCAGGAAAGTTGTAGAACTCACAGTTTTAACTTTCTAGCTACGAATACTTTCTTGCACAATAGGTACCAAAATGAAGGAATTTTTATTTTTTACAAGATTATTGTCAAGTGAATACACACGGAAAATAAATTTTATTTTCATTTGCTACAAATCACTTCACTTTTCCTGATAATCAATTCCCCACACAATTGAGTGGAGGATGGTGATGGATGGTGTCTTCAAAATTAAAGGTGTAGTAGGTATTGCAAGAGAAAAAAAAATCTAGTTCGGGAATTTATGGGAGAGTTTTCTAAATAATAAAATAAGGTAAAATTAGCATTTGTTAAAATCAACATCAACGATGAAGCCATTTACTAAAATCACAGATTTTATTAGAAACTCCCGCTTAGTATGATGTGCATACTAAAAGAAGAGGGAGTGTTATTGTTTTTCCTGAATGAAAATTTTGATCAGGTCACAATAATGATTAAAGTGGGCAAAAAAATTGTACACGATCTTCAAAGATTGCATTGATTCTCATATTTAATTCAAATAACCTTCCCATTTAACAATCTTATACATATATCATCTTTAGAAAAAATACCATTTGATAAATCTTCCAAACTTTTTTGTATTATAAATGTAATTGTTCTGAAATTAAGAAGGAAAATCTAAAAATGTTTTGAACGTGAGGATCTCATAAAAAAGAAAATCTTTGCGATATCATTAGCCTCATTATATATTTTAATTTCCGATCCATGATACAAAAGAAAACGAAAGGAAAAAAAGAGTAGAAATTAGTCGAGATGTCTAAGCGGGAAAAGTACGTGAAAACTGATCCGAACACCCGAATCATAAAACAGAGGAGAAGAGTAGGAATTGGTAGAAACTTTTGAGGTGCAATGTGAGTCACAAGTCATAACTTTCTTTTCAATTGGTCAAAGGCAGAAGTAGTAAGAAGGTGTGCTATTAACTTGGTTTTTTTATGTGAGAGCTCGTAATACGTATCGGCTTTTTGTAATTTTTTATGTGATGTATTATGAGAGGATGACCTATCTCGAAAGTCACTCCGGATCCGCTGTCCCCTTTTGGTGTCCCCCTTTGGTGTCTTTCCCCTCTATAAGCTGCCACGTGGCACACTTAAAAAATCCATTAGTCTGCTGTTAACTCCATTTAAATCCTCCGTTAAATGGCGTTAAAATCCGTTCTCCGTTAGAACTTCCAACCCTTTCCGCCATC
>JAXBDA010000458.1:0-85501 GCA_036023075.1 Gaultheria prostrata
TTCACTTCAAAACATTTCCATCATATGTGTCCAATTTCGTGTCCAAGTATCCAAAGTTTGTCAAACGCCATTTTCACTTCAAAACATTTCCATTTCCAACTCTTTCATAAAATCAACCATTTCATTTACTACGGAATGAATCCCTTTGCCGGATTTCTTGGGCTCCGTGCACCCCTGCCGGATTTCTTGGGCTCCGTTCACCCCTGGCTAGGGACACCAAACGGGTGAACCCTAGAGTCATAGAAACCATTTTCATCATCTCAAAGCATTTAGTTCATCAAAACATTTCTATGTATCCCTTTTCTTTCAAAACACCACGATTTTCGCCAAATGGGCCAACCAACTCAATATGATATGTATCCGATACGTATAACGAGGTGTCCAATGAAATCACGTGTCAAAGTCGTAGTTTAAAGATTTCAAAATGGTCTTTGGGGTTACCACGTTGCTATAATTCAAGTGTGCGAAGTATCAGACGATTGGAGGCCAAACGGACGTCAAAGGGTGGCCAGAAATCACCCAGAAAATTGGGGCAGCAGCTACATTTTCCAGAAAATGGACAGATTTTCACCTCTAAGGTGTGGAATTTCAACCCAAACACAAATGAGATAGTTTAGGCTCAAACTAGAGATGCTAGGCAACAATTAAACATGGAGGGAGGTCAATTCCACTCCCAATTTCATCAATCAACAAGTAATTTCGTAGATCAAAGAATCAAAGTTAGGAAAACCCACATAAAGAGGGAAAACATGATTTTCAATGAAATTGAAGCCAAGAACAAGATATGTACAACATATCAAGAGTATACAACTAGAGGAGGTAGTAATTGTTTCCCTACCTCACGAATTTTGTTCCAAATGAGTTGAAAATGAAAAACCCAAGACCTTGAGCTTCCAAACCCGAAATACCCACTTCCAAGCTAAAACCAACACAACCCAAGCTTGAAATCACGTAGAGAAGGAGATTTTATGGTCGAACCTTGAAGGAATTTGGTTTTGGTTGAGATTTGAGGTGTGTTTGTGGGAGATTTTTTAGAGAGGAAGAGCCGGCTGTTAGGGGAGAAGAGAGAGTGTTATGCTTTTATCAAATTTCCCCCAAACTACACTTATATCCTCCCAATTACACTACACACCCAAATGTGACTACAATACTTATTTTCATAAACCAAAGTTAAGTAAAGACTATAATTTTTTAGTTTTCTTTATTTTAATTTATTTATTTATGAAAATAAGGAAGTACCCCCCATTTGGAAACAATGGCATTTCCAAAATTTTAAAATTTTAATCACATCAAAATCTCATCCCCCCACTTTTAGTACAAAACCGAAAAAACACACATTTTTCTCCGAAGAAAATGGGTGAAAGACGACTTTGCTTTACTCAAAAATAACTTTCGATTATACCGTTGTGCTTAGAAAAATCCAAGGAGTAATTACCGGGACTTTTTATCGGCCAAAACGAAACTTCTCCAAAAAGTGATTTTTGTTTTACACGGGTCTTTACACTGCAAGTCCCAAATGCGGCATTTAACTCTGACATCAAGGATGAGAGGACGACAAGGCTGATTTTTTTTTTTTTACAATGCCGCAGGTCAAATATGCGGCATGATGCTAGAATCGTGTACGCCCGGTCTAATGCCGCAGGTCCAAAATGTGAGGCATAATACCAAAGCCGCAGGTCCAAAATGCGGCACTATGTGGGCTGACAGGAGCGGACAGTTTGCAAAGCCTGTGCACTATGTAGGCTGACATGCTGTACTAGTGTTGGCATTGTCAATATATGCCATTGTTCCTGTGGGCATCCATTAAATGTGGGTTTTTCTCTATATATACTCCAATCTCATGGCCATTGTGTATTTGTGTAATCCGATTACATGCAATGAGTAGTAAGTGGTGTCTTTGTAATGTTCGTTAGTTGGAAAAAAAAAAGAAGAAAAAAGTGGTGTATATTTAAAAAAAACAGAGAAGTATATCATTTGTGATGAATCAGTAAGAGTTATCTACCATTTGTGATGATTCAGTAATTCGACATCATTGCAAATCAGGTAGAAGTGCCATGATACATCACTAAAGTTGTGCCGGTGACAAGACTCCCTCCTAATATGTGTGTCGCAAAGCCTGTCTACTTCCATGTTAGCGGCACAATTTTAACAGAAGCTCGAACAAAGCATCCGGGCATCAGGAGAGAGTAGCAAGAAGAAGGACATTTGTTTCAAATATAGGAAACATGTCCTATTGTGTGAGCACAACACAACTTCGAGGGGATCGTGACACTTTGGTCGAACTTAGGCAAGGCTCGACCGAAATATCCTTGCATGGATTAGGAGAAGGACATTGTTTCAAGTATATTTCTTGTTTGTATAACATTTTTCCCAATCAATTAATGAGAAAATTTGATTTTAATTTTGTTTGGTTTGGTTTGTTTTTGTTTAAATTAAGTTAGTTTAAGTTTTTTTTTTATCCACGTTTACAAGGACATTTGTAAAATGTCGATTCCGTAGAAATTTTAGATTATATAGGTGATTTAAAAATAATAAAAACAACATAGAATTTTATCGATTTAAAATTTTTAAAAAACATATAATTAGAATGTAGTAACAGTTATTACCAAGTCCTTACTAAGTCCGGCCAAAAAACATGTACTAATTTCGGACACAAAAATATATCAGATAGAATTGAATTTTCTTTTTGTACTATGCCGCAGGTCAAACATGCTGCATTGCTTCCTATGTCACAGGTCAAAAATGCGGCATATGATGGGCTAACAAAGTAGGCCTGCAATGCCTGTTTACATCCAGGCCTGCAAAGACTATTTATGTCTGGCTCGTTCTTCTAGTATGGCACATTTTTCATATGCACAATTGATCACGTGGGCACGTACATCTGCAAAGCCTAAGCCTGGACCCGTTGCACTAGTATTTCACTTTTAATATGTCACATGTGGTAATAGTGGATTTTCCTCTATAAAACCTCCCCCCACTCCTGTTGTTTCTGAATAATTTCTTTGTGCTAACTGAAGTATGCCTATATTTCCCAGCCCACTGATATATTAGTTTGTTACAAATGTGGGTGATTGTAAAAAAATTATTAACTACATACCATTTTGTGATGATGTTGTAATTGTAGCTGTGGATGTCGTGGTGTCCAGGGCGACAACGTGATGACGAAGTGCCCTACGCAATTTGCAGGAAGCCCACATGGGCAAAAATCATCCTAGTTACCTACCATTTATGATGAAGCAGTAATAGTTATCTACCATTTGTGATGATGCGGTAATCTAACATCATCGCAAATCAGGTAGAAGTGTTACGATATGTCACTCAGGTTGTGCTATTGATAAGACTCTCTCCTAAATTTTAACAGAAGCTTGAACTAAACATCTGGGCTTCAGGAGAGAGTAGCAAGAAGAAGGACATTTGTTTCATATAAAGAAACAAGTCCTATTGTGTAAGCACGACACACACAATCTGGCGATCGTGACACCTTGGTAGAACTTAGGTGCAATGCTCGACCGAAATATCTGTGCATCTGGAAAAGGACATTTGTTTCAAGTATATTTCTTGTTTGTATTACAATTTTCCCAATCAATTAATGACAAATTTGTATTTAATTTTTAATGGTTTGTTTTGCCGAAAATGTTAAGTTAGTTTAAGTTGTTTTTATTTTTTTGATCCGCAGTTACTTTAAGTTTGTAAAATGTCGATTCAACTCATGTGATTTAGACTCTTTTATTCTTTCAAGTATAGTTTAGTTAGCTTTAAGCATATGAATACAAAAAGAAAAAAAGAGAACAACTACCAAGCATGAATAAAAAACGACATTGGGTTAAAATTCACCCAAATAAATAATAAAGATAGACTTTGGTTGTACCAATTCATCAACTAGTATAATAGAATCAACTGATTCATCACCAATTTAATTAATCACAAATATGTTGTTAATAAGTAAACCCATACCCATACCGTGTGGGACACGTGTCGGATACGGTATCACAAACATAGATGCAGTAATCTCCACAATAATTGACGGTCTACAACTTGGAAATGACATTGGGATGGGGGCGTTGGGGGAGGGTACAGAAACCAGTGGGACCAAACGCTTGTCCATTCGGGTTCCCGGTAGGGGAGATATGCTCTTACACGTATCTGACACGTGTCGGATACGGTATCGCAAATATTGCCATATCTCTGCAATAGAAGACCTGAATGGACAACCCCATTCCGTTCCGAAGCTATTCGGCCATTATGTTCTGTTTCGTCGTGTGTGTGGGTAGTTTTAGGTACACATGTAAACACCCGAATAAAGGGTATTTATTAATAAACCAAATACCGTCAACTAAGTAAACACACGAGCTATCCAAACATACACAAGTACTAGTCAACATAAATAACATAGATATAGCGTAAGATAACACAATAGTAGTGAACCTTCGAGTAGTCAATGCCTATGCTTGCCCCTACGGCCTCCATTGTGGCTATTGGTACAACAATGCAGTGGGCGACATGTACGTGTACCCCTACGCAGCTCTGGTACATCAGCTTGCACCTCAGCAGCAACCTCATGCCTGCACCTCCTCCTCTAAATCAAAGTCACCACCGTGCACCACATCATGCACCTCAATCTCGAAATCATGGTGACCACCGTGCACCACCTCCAGTACCTTTTCATGGTCCCGTGTCACCTCCCTATCACGAAGGGTACCTACGGTCATTGGTTCTCCACACACAATCTGCTCCGCAACCTGCACCTCAACCTGCGTTTCACCACCCTATGTGGAGTCCACCCTCATCCTCTTCGCGACTGGAGCATCAACCAAACTACTATCCCCAGCAGTACCTGGCTCCACAATAAATTAAGTCCAATCGTTAGTGGGTACAATACTGAACTGGCGTCTAAAGAAAGAACAAAAATATCATGAATGACATAATAAAAATAAAAACTGAGTTGACAAAATAATACCATAAAAATGGCATACATAGCATTACCAAAAGAAAACTTAATATTTTCAGCATATCATGTGTAACCTCTTTTCAAATTTATTAACCTTACCTAGTGGCTCCATGATAAAGTCAGCTTAATCGGAAGTGGGAGTCTGAGACTCAAACAACAATGACCCTCGCTGCGAGGACGACCCAATACCATTGTGCACGTCCGAGGGCGTGGTGAATAATGGAGTCATCAAGATGCCAGGTGAGATGTGTAACATGGGCATTGGATGGTCCTCTTCCTGTGGTTGTGCCTGTGGGTGTAGTTGTTGCACCATTTCCTCCCCATGTGCATGTGCATCATAGACCTCTCCCTCGGCTGCAGCTACATTCGCACTAAGCCCTACCTCTTCCTCGACATTCCCGTCATCCTCCACCCCCTCCTCAACCACTGCTGGCGGACTCCATACACCGTGCACTGGAGGTTCCTTTCTTAGGAATTTCTCATGGTCAGCCATGCACAACAACCCTGCCTCCCCCCACCGCCTTTGCAGCCTCTGGCAAGTCCACAGTAATTAGGCTCCTGAACAAATTCGCCTGCTGATTAGAAGTTCGAAGATCAGTTGAATAATTTACATTTAACCAAATTGAAACTAAGAAAACATTATTACTCTCACCGCTTTGTCCAATGATGCACTCATCTTACTAACAAATCGAATGGTTATTTTCTTGTACCAAGTGGTGTACTCGTCCGAATCGGGGTATGCTCCTGGAATGTCGGGCTGACCTTCTTGTACAATGTGGTCTAGCCTATTATTCCACCTCGCTACATGTTCTCTATGCTCATCTACCCAATTCATCAATTTTTTTTTCATTTCCATACCGTGCGAACGGTCTCGAGCCCGAGAGGCCTCTGGAGGCAATTTTCGATATCCAAACTATCGCATCACTCTCTCGGGTTGATGCATCATTGCGATATTGAAATTTATAAGGGGCACCTTTGCCCTCCAAATATTCCTCCCAGCACGGCAGAATGGGGGCAGCAACTCAATTAACTCCTCGTTATAGGGCTACCAAATAACCTGCACAATTATTGTTGCAAATCCAACATTTATTCTAACAAAAATGGGTTTAAATGCAAGGGAATTAATTTAATAAAAGTGATGCATCAATTCTACAGTGATTCGAGCACTACGATTCCTGTCGATGGTAATGGAGGTGAGACAGCCACAACATTGCTAGTATGTATTTTTCAAAATTGCTTTTATTAATGTGAATGTGCATATGTTTATTTGTTAGTTATTATGGTTTTTAAGTGTTTGAAATATAATTGGTGGCAGACATTGGTCAATCAAATAATGTGAATGTTATTTTTTCATTTAAGGTGTTAGTGGTGTGGTGTTATGAGAAAGAAAACCCATAAAGACCTTCTAACCTCATCGGGCCTCTGCATATCCGGCGAGTGCCTATAATGGCCAACGACGTGGGTCACCGGGTCAGGGGAGTGGAATTTGTCATCCCACCTGCATTGAAACGATACCAACTTGAATAAATGATAGCATTTTCAAAGTACAATATGCAATAATTGAACAATTTATTTGACATATACATGTAAATGCAAATATATGTATATCAACAAAATTTACCGTCCATAAAGGGTAGCTCCTAGTCGAGGGACCTGGTCCTCAACACGGCCCGGGGCAAGATAAGGTTGCCTCTCCCATGCCCACACTTGAAGCAAACCGAACATGGCGCCATCATTTATACTATTTGCCATGGAAATATGGCGTAGGCCTGCGTACAAGGCACCTAGGCATGCACTACCCCAACTGTACTGTCCCGCAACTCTATGGTCCCGAAGAAGTTCCAAATAGCATAAATGCACGCGGGATGATGACTGGTCCTGTACTAACAAACCCCATATTAGTTGCATAATGTATCGACATGCCTTCTGCTCAATCTGAACTTGCGTATCAATCTCCGCTACTTGTCCATTGAAGTTATCCCGCAGCCACTGGAGTGAAACCTTGTTCCCTCTTGTCCCTCTGCATCTTCAAGATCGAGACCCAACAAGTCTTCCACCATTTGCGCTCAATTCAAATCCGCCCTCCCAGTTACCGGTCTACCATCGACCGGGAGACCAGTTATTATTTCCACATCTTGGAGAGTCACCGTGGCCTCAGCAGAAACGAAGTGGAAACTGTGACTCTCTGGGCGCCAACGCTCCGCTAGTGCCGTCAACAGACCAAGATCTAATTGCATGAACTGCATGTTAAGTATGCCAAATAGTCTAGCCTGCCTAATCAGCTCTACAATAGGAGGCGACGGGGGATCCAATGAATGAAAATCCCGTTCGCAACACCGAATGGTGATCGTATCAAACTCGCGTGGACCCCTCCCTTGAAATTATGAAATTTTATTAAAACTTGTACACGGCGTCGCATTATTTACTCTAAGGGGGATTTTGTTACTTACATTGACTTCCCAAACCGCATGGGAGCGGTGGTCTCGCTGTAACACAAGGATTGTGTCGTCAATGGGTCCCTGTTGTAAATTATCAACTTCCATCATATACATAACCTGATGCAGTAAAAGGCCAAACCATTAAATATTTATAAAGACAAACTTGCATCAAATTACAATAATTCTTTTGTAAATTTTCTTTTTTTTGTTAGTGATATTGTCTTATGACTAAAACAGAAGAATAAACAATGAAAGATGGTGATTTTGGGGGATATATACAGTGGCAACTCCAGAAACTTTTGTCTGGGTTATCATTAAGAACTTACGAATAACCATCAAAGGTTTGCCAGGACGATAGCTTAAGAATCCCAATATTAGTCTATGTCTGACCAAACTTTCCCGGACTACTTATTAATAACAAAACTTGAAATTTACCAATTCAATTGATGAAATCAGATGCCAAGTAATGTTTTAACTAATATTATACAACTATGATAAAAAGAAAAGAAAAAAACCATTCATTCATCTCTCATTTGGTTGGGAAAATAAAACTGTGTTGATGGTCACATGTTTGTGAGAAACATAGAGAATCTCTCCCAAATATTTTGGCCTTTGTGAACTTCTTAGGTGTTCAACATTCAAAGATTGGGTGGTCAATGCAACAGATTGAACATGGAATTAGTACATGAATAGGCAAAGGCAGGGTATTCACTTGAACACCTTGAGATAAGTGTGGCGCCGCCTCTGGATATATACATATATACAAACACATACACACATACACATACAAGTATATATACAGAGAGAGAGAGAGGAGGAGGACTTACAGGGAGAGAGAGAGAGAAACGTGATCATGGAGAGAAGGAGACCAACGGTGCCGGCGATCGGTGGAGGGAGGGGGACAGGAACGTCGGCGAAAATCATGATCGCCCAATCGCTCCCAATCACAGAGCTCTGAAGGGGAGGATGATCGAACTGAAGGAAAACATTGTTGTGCTGTGCGGTATTGAAACCCTAACGTATGCGGTATAATCTTACGTGGATGGCGTTTCCTGATGGAATGCCGCATTTCAGGTTTGCGGCATGGTATATTTTTAAAATTAGTTTGGAAAACGGTATATTTTGGTTAATAAAATAGAAAAAGGGTATATTTCGGCAAAAATTCCGTCAGGACAAAGCAATTGAATCTTACAAGTGATGGTATTGCTGATGGCGAACAATGGGTAATGGGAAAAGGGCTATGAAGACGAGAGAGGGAGTGAAGGGAGGCAATGATGGAGTTCGCTGGTGGCGGTGGTGAGAAAATAGATTCGCTTGCGGTGGTGATGATAGAGTTTGTTGTTGTTGTTGGTGGTGGTGGTGGTTGACTATGAAGGGGTTGCTGGGAAAGAACTTGGGTTTTTGGTATGAAAGGCATGTTGGGAAGTTCATGGGTTTTTTTTAGGCTCTATTTATTAAAAAATTATATTAAAGCCATGCTTTTATGTAATAGATTAATATGGATTTCATTGTTTATTAATCAGTTTTGACTGAATCCATATATTTGTATGCTCTCCAGGTTTTCATAGAATTTCATAACATATGAAGTGGGCTGTGAGAGAAAGAACTCGGAGGTTGCGTTTAGAGTCCATGCTCAGAAACGCAATCGAGATATAAGAGAATACAATAGAAGATTTTGAGGTTGTTCAAGTTTAGAACGAAGGAAGCCAAACGATTTTCAGTCAGAACGAATCAAATCAGTGATAACGATCGTGTCACGGGAGTTAAGATAAACCCTAATTATGCCTCGTAGGATTTTCAATGATGCCTCATAGGATTTCCAGTTTTTGTTGTATAATTTGTATTCATTATCTCTGTGTCCTCGGGATTCAGTTCCCTACAATATTTAGTAAATTGTTTAACTTACAAAAGGTAATATGAGTTTTATTTAGCAATGGATTGTATGAAGCAGGGTTGCCAATAGAATTGGCCAATGTTATATGATTACTACCACAACCAACTCCCTTTGCCAACATAAATTTACCTATAAATTTGTTAATATAATATCATCTTTGTATTTGTTGACTTAATTTTTAGAAGCCATAATCCCCTTATATTCTTATGAACATGTTTATTGAGCAATATATTATATTTTATTTTCATTACAGCTATTCCAAATACATGTCAAACTATGTATTTGTGGTTAAACTTGTCCTTGAGAAGCATAGTACTCCATCCGTTCCTTTTTAAGTTCGTGGCTTTGTAAATCCAACTTATTAAAGAAACATTATCATTACACCTTTCACATCGACTTTATCTCCACTTTACACTTTCCACATCAACTTTTACCTCCACTTTCCAAAATTATCCTTCACTTTTACCCATTAACTATTTACCCACTAACTTTTGAAAAGGGCAAAATGATAATTGTACAAACTTTTACTGATAAACTTTTCAAAACACACACTTATTAATGGACAACAAAAAATGAAAAACTCCACACTATAAAAGGGACGGAGAGAGTAGTACTTATATGATAGTATATTGGAAAAGTAGTAACAAGCATTCTAAAACTTGACAAGCTTCTATCACCCTTTTTAAGTGCATTTGAACTAGATTGATTTTTTGTCAAAGAGAATAGATATTATTGAACTTCTATTACTCTCTTTGGCCTTTTTTTTTTGTAGTCAATTATTTCATTTTGGACTGTCCCTTAATAACTATGTGTTTTAAAAAGTTAATGGGTAAAAGTTTGTACAATTATTATTTTGCCATTTTGAAAAGTTATTAGGTAAAGAGTTAATGGGTAAAAATGGAGGATAATTTTGAAAAGTAAAGGTAAAAGTTGATGTGCAAGTTGTAAAGTGGAGATAAAAGTTTATCTGAATATTGTAATGACCATGTCTCTTTATTTAAGTTGAATTTACGAAGTAGCACACTTAAAAAGAGAAGGAGGGAGTACATTCTTTTAGTTTTTTGTCATAATTTTTACATCACATCATTCATCTGAATCATCTCGACGAAGGAAATCAAAATATATATAGACCATAGACCAAAGTATACAAGCATGGAGGAGGTACTCGACTCCTGTTCTAACTCTAACATCCTATCGTCTAACGAAATGAATAAATTATGCCATCTTTCAAACAGTTCACACGAACATGCAGCTCACCTGAAAGGATTTTCGTCCATTTCATGTACTACACCAAATTGCACTTTTAGCGGCATTAAGAGACTGTATCTCTTTCTCCTTTGTTCTGAAGTCGTCTCTAACTTGAGCCACATGCACATTAATACGGCTAATCTCACAGGGTATGTTGCGGGGAATAATGCTCCTGCTTTGGCTCACCTTCTTTTTACTGATGATTGTTGACTTCTTACTAAGGCTAACTTTTTAGAGTGTCACCGATAAGTATTTCCGGTGGTGATGACATCGGAATTTAGACTGCCGCCGAAGCAACCGTTGAAAAAGGAAAAACGACAGTAAAGTTCTATACTATTAACCGTTTTACGATCACCGTTAAAGGTTTTAGCGAAAAGAAATTATAGTAGTGGGATTCAAACCCACAGCCCTTTAAATAGTACCCTAGCACGGCCTAGTTTTCCAATTGATAAAATGAGATAAAATATAGTTTTGATAAAATCTAGGATTTTCAAATGATTTTAGCAAAACTAGTTTTTATCAAATAAAGACATTGGAGAGAGTATACCAAAACTAGATTTTATCATTTGGGAGAACAGTGTGATTTTATCACCCCTCTATAAAAACATAGATTTTATCAAAGCTAGATTTTGTCTCATTTTATTAATTGGAAAACTAGGCCATTTATCACTAAGCCACATAAAGTTTTGTGTATTATTTATGAAAATAATAATATTTAAATTATTACCAGCGGTTTATTACTTTACCGCCACTAATATTTATTTTTACCGGCGATTTCATGTTACCGCAAGTAATAGTCACATTTACTAGCGGTTTTACTCCCGCCATTTATAAACTGCCGTTAATAACTACCTCTTGCGGCGATTTGTCATTACCGCCGTGAATAGCACTAGTAAACTGCCCTTACATATTGTCGATAATTACCACAAATCTTACTCCGGTATAAGGACTAAGTAGAAAAAATTGATAGATTAGGGAAGAAGTAACAGATTTTGGATAGTTGAGGGGATAAACGTGTTAAACCCCACCTCGATTCTCCTATCATCTGGAGCGGAATCCCTTTTGTGACTTCTTCCTCTTCTGTTTCTGTATCCATCTCTGGTCAACTCTCTCTTCCCACCGACACAAATCGGGACAGAAATCGCGATTCTCGTCGAAGCAGGCGTACATGGATTTCAGAAGCTGCCGTTCTTCATCTTCTTCTTCGAGGTATTCTGTTCACGTGTCCAAGTTCTCCGTTGCTGCAGCTCTATCTATATCTCAGCCTTCCGATCGCTCCATTCCGTTCACGCTTTGGTTACCAGACCTCCGGTTTATTCATCCCGAATAACATATACAAAGAGTTCTCGTGTTTAATTTTTATTCAGTTTGCGAAAACAAAGGTATTCCTCCAACTATTCGACTTGTGTTTGTTTGTTATTCGCAATATTCATTTACAAGAACACAAGGTTTTGGTGGTGGACTTAGCTCCTAAAAAGTCTCAGGTTCGAAACAGGTGCTATCATATCCTTTGGAACCGGTCCTCTAAGTAAGAATGATAAACGAACCGAACGTGCCGAACAGATGATTGTTTAAGCTTGGATTGATTACTTATGAGCTCTAATGGAGTAATATGTTCGAGCTTGGCTTGATAATGTAACGAGCTTTAAAATTATGTTTGAGCTTGGCTTGTTTATGAGGCAAACCTATCTCAAACTGAGGTTAAATCAAGCCAGTCATGAATCGATCTCGAGTAGCTTGAATATCTTAAACATTATAAGTTAAACAAGCCGAAAAATTGTTTGTTTGAGCTTGGTATGAAAGTTGAACTAGCTTCAAAAAGATGTTCAAGCTTGGTTTGTTTATGTAACAAACCGATCTCAAACGAGCTTTTAACGAGTTAACACGAGCTCGAACTCGAGCGATTTGGTTCATTTTATCAGCCCTACCCGTAAGGTCTGTCATATTGGGTTTTTCCCGGTTTTAGTTGGGCCCGCTAGTAGACGGTGAGATTGGTCTCCCGAATAAGTCAAGGTGTGTGTAAGACAAGTGAGACATGGAAAAGTAATATACGATAACACGTCTTAAGATTCCTCAATTTTGCTACTGGATCATCAAAGTACGCTGGTAAGTGGTAATATTTGATGAGATGACACGACAAGATATGCTGGTTCTCAACTTCCACTATATGTTGGTGGTGGTCATACTGTTGTGCTTTTATGCAATTGTATTTCAACAGCACTATCTGTATGTTAACACTCCATGTTCAATCTCTGTTGCTGCAAGATCCAAATTCACATAGCAAAGAATATCATAATTGATAGCTCCGTATCTCTTGTTGACCACTTTTAGGAGCCATGATATGTGTGTTGCTCACCCTTTTGTGTTTTGTAGTGGGAATGCTAAAGTTTTCTTTTTTCATATTCTTGATATCAATCTTTTTCGCCGTTAAAAAACAATTATCTTTCTACAACTTCTTATATATCTTGTTTCGCAATATCATTTGTCAGGTCCATCAATTTCTTGATTGTTGGTAAATTAAGGAGTTGTTCTTTACCAAGTAAATACGTATTGCAGTGGACGTAACTCCATGCATGGAACAAGATTACGTCTGCTAGCGAATGAAGATGTCAGGTAGGAGAGCTAAATCACCCGGTTGGGCTGCTTTTGACCTCAAGCAGCGACAGAAAGAGGGTTTTGAGTGGGAAGTTGACCACGAGCCCTACCCACCCATCTCAACTGGCATCACCCCTCTGCGGTCCTGCAGTAACTTTGTGCAAGAAACTAAAATAGTGAGACCTTTCACATCTGTACTCTTACCTGCTGTGAAATTTCCAACTTCGACAGATGAAGTGGATCACGAAAAAACACTATTATCTGGAAATTCTAGTGCAAACCAGAGAAATAAATTTACCACTGAACCAGATATTGTAAAATCCTATTCCAATTTAAAAGTGCTTCACTCCTGGGCTGACGAAAGCTTGATTGATGATATTATGGAAGCTGTAAATAATGATGCTGACAAGGCCTCAACTTTATTAATGGGCATGGTTCCCAGTGAGAATCCAGAGCAGAATAAGGATACAAATAGTCGAGGATCAAAATCTAAACATGAGCCTTTTCCTTTGGACAATACAAAATCGCTTGTAGATGAAGGTGGGTCTTGTGAAGAGTTCACAGACCTTGCGGGACCGAGCTGTGTTCTTGAAGACTGTCTCAATTCCAAGACTGTAGAACTGACTAGTGACCATGCTTCTTGTGGAAATGAGGATTCTGATATTGCTGCTGCAGATGTGAAGCTAATTTTGGGGCAGTTGAATTCTATCCCTGTAGAGCCTGAGTGGGAAGAGGATGATATCTATTTAATCCATCGAAAAGATGCAATAAGGATGATGAGGTACGTATTGTTATTCTGATGCTTTTGGAGACTTCACTTTATCACTTTCCTACATTTACAGTAGGGGTGAGCATGGACCGGATTGGTTCGGTTTTGTAGTAAACCAAGAACCAAACCACTACCTATGGATTATGAATTTGGAGAACCAAACCAACCCATAGAAGACATAGAACCAAACCAATCCAAACCATTAAGATACGGATCGGTTTCGGTTTCGAACCACGGTTTGCTTAAAATTGAGATATTATTTCTGTAAACTATTTAAAGTATTTAAAATTTTGAAAATTAATAAACCAAAACTTATATTAAATCCGATTCCATTAAATATCATTAAAATTAATCATGGTAATGAAGGAAATCAAGGAATAGGAATAGGCAATGACCAAATCATATATAGAAATTTAGAAAAATAGAAACGTGTTGTGGAATCAAAATTGGAATGGAGAATTTCATTAGCAAATTTATTTATTGGCTATGACTAAACCACTACTGGTGTATTGGAATTAAGGGAAGTTATGAATCTTACGTAAAATAAAATCTTGCACAGAGAAGGAATAATGAATAAATTAAATTAGGAAGCTAGTTGACTATAGCTTATATATATAATATACACGGTTCAGATCGGATTTGGACCAGAACCATGAACGTAAATCCACAAACCAAACCATTGAATACGGATTCTAATTTTTTTAAACCAGAACCAAACCACGTTACTAAAAAACCGAACCAAACCAATCGATTTGGACTGGATTCACGGTTTGACGGATTTTCTGCTCACCCCTATTATGTAAAATAAAATTCACACTTTTTGACTAGCTTTTTTTCAGCTATTCTTGATACACATACATGCTCATAGAAGGCTCCTTCCTGGTACCTTCCTCCTAGTCATTGGAAATACTAAAAAAATTGTAGTAGGACTAGGAAATCAAACAAACAAAAGAAAAGGTCATCATCAATCCATGACTAGAAAGATATACTTCAAAATTTGTAAGCCAGTCGCCGTAGAAAGGGGACCCACTCTCACTCCTCCGAGTTTAAGATCATTATCAAAATCATTCATTTTGTAACACGTCAAATTTTGTAACACTTGACGAACAATTTCGTAACACGTCCAAAATAATTAACACATATATAAGCGCACACACTAGATAAGCACAACACAGAGATAACTCACCACTTTCCTTGACCTCCTCCCATCCCATGGAAAATCAAGGCGGCGGGGGCGGTGTTCTTCATATAGTCATGTTCCCATGGCTAGCCATGGGCCACCTCATCCCATTCCACCACCTCTCCAATCTCTTAGCTTCAAAAGGCCAACAAATCTCTTTCCTCTCCACCCCAAGAAACCTCTCCAGACTTCCCAAAATACCCCCCTCCCTCTCCTCTCTCATCAACCTAATCCCCCTCCCTTTCCCCCACGTCCCCAACCTCCCAGCCCAATCAGAGTCCTCAATGGACATCCCATACCAAAAAGCCCAACTCCTCAAAACGGCCTTCGACCTACTACAAAGCCCAGTAGCCCATTTCCTCAAATCCACAAACCCAAAGCCCGATTGGATCGTCTACGACTACGCCTCCCACTGGCTGCCGTCGCTTGCGGCGGAGGTCGGTGTCGCAGCCGCGTACTTCAGCCTCTTCAACGCCGCCAACATGGCTTTCATCGGCCCTCCGTCGATGATTCTGGACGCAGAGTATGCTAGGACGACGGCGGAGGATTTCACGGTGGTGCCGCGGTGGATTCCGGTGGCGTCGGAGATCGTTTACCGGCGGCACGAGGTGGCCAAATTTATGGAGAGTTCTGAAGGGAACGAGTCGGGTACTAACGATGCAGAGAGATTTGCGGTTTCTGTTGGTGGAAGCGACGTCGTTTTGTTCAGGACTTGTGTCGAGTTTGAACCGGAGTGGTTTAATATAGTTTGTGAGCTTTATAATAAACCGGTGGTAGCTCTCGGGTTTTTGCCACCACAATTGGTGGGTAACGAGGAGGGAGGAAATGATGAGAAATGGACAGAAATCGAGGGGTGGTTAGAGAAACAGCGGGTAAACTCGGTTGTTTATGTTGCGCTCGGGACCGAGGCGACGCTGAGTGAAGAGGAACTCACTGGGTTGGCTCTAGGGTTGGAGCGATCCGGGTTGGCTTTCTTTTGGGTATTGAGGAAGCCACCTGGGTCAAACCGGGACCAGCTACAGATGCTGCCCGATGGGTTTATGAACCGGGTTATGGACCGGGGGAGGGTTTATGTGGATTGGGCACCCCAGGCTAGGATACTGTCCCACCCGGCTATCGGGGGTTTCTTGACTCATTGTGGTTGGAACTCGGTGATAGAAGGATTGAGTTATGGACGAGTTTTGATTCTGTTTCCAGTGATGAATGATCAAGGGTTGAATGCTAGGTTGTTGGGAGGGAAGAAACTCGGCGTGGAGATACCAAGGAACGAGTGGGACGGGTCATTTACAAGTGACTCGGTTTCTCACTTAGTTCGACTGGCAATGGTGAGTGAAGAAGGGGAGACACTGAGGGCCAATGCGAGAGAATCAAAAGGTTTGTTTGGGGATAAAGATATAAATGGACACTATATTGAGAATTTTTTACATTATTTGGTGGAGAACAGACCAGATCAAAGTATAAAATAGCGATAAATGTAGCCCGTTGTTGCGTAATTGATGACATGCTCATTTTTGTATTTTAATGTTTACTTAGGGAAATTGATTTTCACATTTCCTTTTTTACCATCCACACTTTGTATTTTTATTTATGCGAATTTACTACATAATCAAGTAAAGGCTAAAATGGTAATTTCATGTGTATGAAACAAATAAAAAAGAAATGCACATGGTTAAAAAATGGAGGGATGGGACAATGTTTCTATCTCAAGGCGGAGGAATGATAAACAGGAGAATGTTCTCTTCTTTTTCTCCCTGAATTTGAACATCAAATCGAACTCAGCTGCCATAACACAATTTGAAATTGTGTTAAGTAGTCGCCACAATTTATAAATTTGAAGCGATAATGTAACATTTGTATATATATACATGTGAATTATCAGCTTTATCAGTATCAGTTCGATAAAAACACAAATGTTAGCCCAGTCTAATAAACGAGCTCTCCATACAATAGTCCTACCCCTGGAAATCACAGAGAAAATCAGAGGTGATAGAATGGCCAAAAATCATATCAAAGCAGAATCAAGGTGCGACATGATCATACACAAGGACGAACCAAAACTCGGAAGAAAGTAACCAGTTGAATGCTCTATATGTTTAGAAAATTTGATTAGTACTCCAATTTGATCTCAGAGTGTTTGTTACACATCTTTGGAGAAAAAATTGGCTCGTAATATTAGAGAGAAGTTGGGTAACCCCATCTGTACAGAGTTCCTGGGGCTGTCAACACTATAGAAATAAAATTAAAAAAAACAAAAAGCTGAATTACACCTATTGTTATTACAACAACATTTCTGACCTAAACTTACAAGAATATAATGTACAATAATGTATTGACACCCACTTTCTCTTGCCGCGTTATCAAAAAAATAGAGAAGAAAACTTGATTGGTAAAGGGTGACATTTGCTCATGGTTTATAGCCTAATTTTCATGGGGAAAATGGTGCCTGCCAATATTTGCAGATTTGTATTGATGGCAACTGAAACACCAAATTGCCGCGGTTTACAATCTTCTGCCTCTGTTCACGGTCAAAGAGGTGATGCCTGGACGGAGAGGCGACTGATGGCCTGAACAAACATCCCCAGATGCAATAGGCATGACAACATTCTGTAACGAACCTAGGATATGTGTAGGATATGTTAGGATAAGTTAAAGTGAGAATTTTTTCAGAACATAAAAATGTCACTTCTTTACTACAATGAATCTAAAGAAATAAGAACCGGAAAAATTATTAAACATACCTTGGACTAACAACTCAGTAATAATACACATTGCAGTCCTGAATTTGGGCTATCCTGGTGTGGAAGCTTTGGATCTCGAGTTTCGGGGAACAATAGTTTTACGAAGCTGGGGATTTTCTATGGAATACACAAGAAGGCTTCCGTCTCTGGTCCCTGCTAAGAAGCATTCTTCTGGAGTAACAGTCAGTGAAGTAATTACCTTTCCAACTCCAGTGTATCTTCTCACAATCTCCAGTGAGTTCATAGATCGCACAATAATCTGTCCTTGGTCTCCAGCACAAACCAAGAATTCACCGCAGCTACTCAGCTCAACACAGTTAAGTCGACCGTTGGATTCCGAACTAGAAATGTGTTTCCCATTAATGCAATAAAGGTGCAGACTAAGGTCATCATCAGAATAGAACACAACTCGTCCATGGCGAGATGCAACAAGCTTTGACAATGCACTACCAGATGGATGCCGAAGAGATCTAACATATCTTCCCTCCCGAAGTGTATGAAAAACACACGTCCCGTCTTTTGAACCACTTATAACTATGTCAAGCTCTACACTGACAAATAAACATGTAATTATATCATCATGTCCACACAGGATGTGAAATGGCGTTTCGGAAATAACATATTCTTTCCGGTGCATCTCGGTCACTGCATTACGAACTTTCTTTTCGCCAGCTCTGACACGGGAAACCTCCCACACCATCACCGTTGTGTCATAACTCCCAGTAGCAAGGATGGTTCCATCAGATGTCACTAAACAAGTATTAACAACTCCAATAAGAATGTGAAAACTTTAAAAAGTATCGAAGGAACAATTCCCAAGAACAAGATGCTTTAACAAGTGAATGGTCCAATTGTAGTAAGGTTCCTAAATTCGCAGACAACTCTGGCAGAAAATCCTGGAAACTCAAGTTGCATTTTTACACTACTCTATAGTCTATGGAGCACGGGTACCGGTACGCGGTACGGGTACGGGATACGGCAATAATCCAAAAAGGTAGGGTACAAGTACGGCGGGGGTACGGCAAATTTTTTTATATATTTTTTATATTTTTAGCGCACTTTGTTAAACTTTTTATATTTTTTCATATTTTTTTTCTATGTTTTTTAAATTTTTAGCACACTTCGTTAATTTATATGTAAAAGACTAAAAGGTAGTATAGTATATGTAAAATAGAAACAAGACAGGGGCTCTAGAGTAATAAACTAAAAGATGAGGTGAAACTGCAATTTGGCTAACTATAAACAAAAGAAGGCAGAAGGTTCTCGATCTGTTCTTCCTCTTTCCCAAACGGTAGACTGTTTCCTCTTCCTCCAAGACTCCGGCGACTGATTCCTCTTAATCCAGTGACTCCGGCTACTGCCTCCTACGACTCCGGCAGGTTGGATCCTCTCTCTCTGCAAACGTACTCCTCTCTCTCTCTCTCTCTCATCTCGCTGTCTCTCTATCTTTCGCCGTCTCTCTCTCTCTCTCTCTCTCTCTCTCTCTCTCTCTCTCTCTCTCTCTCTCCTCTCTCCTTCCTCCTCCAGCCAAAGCACCCATCGGCGTACTGACAAGTATCCTCCCGTACCCGGAACAGTGCAAAAGTACCCGGTACGTATTTTGCCGTACCCAGCCGTACCCGTACCGGTACCGGTACCCTCTCCTTCCTCCTCCAGCCAAAGTACCCATCGGCGTACCGACAAGTATCCTCCCGTACCCGGAACAGTGCTTTTTGCACCCGGTACGTATTTTGCCGTACCCAGCCATACCCACCCGTACTAGTACCGGTACCCGGTACTCGTACGGCGACATTTCCAGCGTACCGGTGCTTCATAGTTCTATAGTATAATCTAAAAAGAGTGAGTTTTGTTGAATTCAGTCTTCCCAAGATGTTAAACACCTGGGTCCATATGACCTTTTTCCCTTTCTTACATGAACAATCCGAAGAGTAAATTCTGTGGCAAGGAATCTTTGGTGAACTTAATTCATTGGTAGTTGTAGAAATTTCCAATAGTGAAATGTACCTGCAACACAGCTAACTACATCTTTATGCTGTCTGATGCTCTGCACCATTCTCCCATCAGTTAAGGATATCATCAGGAAACTATTTGCCCAGTTGCCACATGAAATCAAGAAATTATCAGATGGCGTCTGCATTGTCGCAAAGCATTGTGCTCCAATTTCAACATTTTCAGCCAATGGGCTCCCAATTTTGCGAGAAGAAAGGATGTCAGAACCAATGCCGAAGAAAGGATCCTGCATGAATTTCCATATCAACCACATATAAACTCACATTATAAGACCAACTCAAATGCTTACTCAAATTTAAGCCTCATTTGGTAGGGGAAACACTCCCATGCAAACTCATGTCTAAGCATAGACTCGAGTTCAGATACGAGTCAAAGCTTCATTAATGGCATAGTTGTAAATTTGAAAGAGATAATAACCTTCTAAAATTCGAGCAAAGATATGAAGGTCTCCCTCAATTCGAGTAAAATTTTGACTAGAACTCAGTTCAAAACAAGTTAAGAGTCCAGGAGTGGGGTGAGTTCTAAGAAATTTTCACTCAAATTATGAGTGAGTCAAGAAAAGGGCAACGGCTGGAGATGCTCTAAAACTACCAGCAGAACTTAATGAAGAAAAATAACCCCACCTGAGAGCCAGAGAAGGTGAAGTTTCCACCAGATTGCAGTTGGGTCGTCAACCACATTTTAACAGACATGATCAGGCTCTGGTTGACAGAAACAACATTGGAGTCCAACACACTAACATATAAGACAGCTGATGGTGAACTACTTGTACTAGAAACAATGGACGTCAAGTTAATAGAACCAGGAGCAAAGTGCAGAGGATGAGCAATTGGGATTGGTGGCCCCCTCCTGGGATGTTTCTTGCGAAAGATCTGAATTGGTGTCTGTCCAAAATTTGCAATCTGGTCTTCTAACGCGGACCTTTGCAATTCATCTTCCATGGTTTCCAGATCGACAGCGCCTTCATAAGTCAAATAATAGAAGATATTGGCTGCCTGCATTGCAACGCTTAAAAACAATCATAAGAAAATTAAAACATAACACAGAACTTTTTTCAACAAGTACAGGATATTTTAGTCAAAAGATACCTCTACTGCCGGTTTTCCACGCTGCTTGTAACCAAACATTAAATCAATCCAGTGATGGAGATTTGAGCTGACATACTCACTTTCGAGAGCCTCTCTGTTTTTGTTTATAAATTCTTCGGGGGATCCCTGTTGAATTGACAAGAAATAAAGTTCTTCTGATGTTATCATTTTCTCTTTTGGGTCATAAAATAGGAATTTAGCTACCACATAAACATTCAAATCACACGTCGCAATGAAATTAATCTGATGGCAGGACAATCGATTCACAAAACACCAACAAAAAACAACCAGGAGACATAGAAAACGCGGAATGGGTGAAACTCAGCAAATTGCAAAGACTTCTGTTCAAGGTATTCTTGTAAAGCATTTCAGCCTAAGCACCTGTGATTCACAAAGTACAAGTGTATTTATCATCCTTGTCTTTGGGCTACTGCATTGGTGGTTTCTTTGACGAGTCACTCCCTAACACAACAAACATTTAATTTATGTCACCACCCATCAAGAACCTATGAATCAGGTGCCAAATTTTTGTTGCCTTTTTCCTCAGGAGGTGATATTCGGGGACTTCCCTCCAAATGTAAATTGTATGTCTCCGAATTGCATTATCCATGATTGATGTTACATTTCTATAACAAGAAAGATTCAATCACCAGATTTGCCGTTCTAAGCAGAGTATTTCCAGTAACTAGCCCCCTTTTTTCTTAACTGTGAGTTCAAATTTTTTCCTTGACTAGTGGTCGTGCACGTGCGTTGCACGTGGTCTTTTTTGGTTACTTATACCATGGATTTTTCTAATTTTTAGAATAGGCTATTTTTCTAATTTTGTTCATTTGCTAAAACTAACCGCTTCTTTTGCTACTATTTACTCTAAATGTGCATAAACAATGAACAATTGAATGATCAGTTATGGTTAACATTCCCCAGCTAATTAACTTTAGACCAGTAATCTGAATCCCAACTGTTACTAAAAATATAGTAGAAGAAAAGACCTGTAATCATTTTATGTGTTCTTATTACTTTAAACCACATCCTATTTTTCTAGATATCTCAAAAAGGCCGAATAATTTGGAATCACATCTTTTTTCCACACTTTGAATTTCTTTTACAGTATCATCCAAAGTTACTACTACTATTATTTTCTAATAACGCCCAAGAAAAATATCCAAATCTCTAGAATGGGAGAACACAACCTCTTGATTCGAAAGTACTCTAGACACAATTTTTAACATTATCCCCTCTGAAAATAAGAGCATTGGACTTTCGTGTGATCCAAATTATCCTAAAACTAAAAGTCTATTCACCCCTCCCCATGATTTTCAAGATCATACATGATAATGTTTTGATGCATTTCATTAGTGAGAACCAACACGAAATTGAACTCTTCACCTTGTATGATCGAGGTCTACATAAACCTTAATCTCAGAACAATCAGGTGCAATCAGTTGTCATTATTTAGTCCATCTATTTCATATATATTCATAGTCTATCTATTAAAAATAGTTTTGTCACTTTTTGAATGAAAAATAAAGCACTTTCAAGTAAGTTTTTTACAATTTTTTTTTTTTTGTATATGATTAATATTTTTGGGCTGTATGAGAAAATCTTACCCCATGTAGAAGAGAGCATGAGCGTACGAACAAATTAAGAGGCCAAAACTGGGGGTCATGGAGTAGAAGAATAATTAATCATCGGTCTATTCTGATTGATCGGTACGTAGTAAATAAGAAAATGGCACGCTTACTATGTACAAAGTCAAATTGAGTACTTTACTTCAATTACCTAATACAAATTTGATGTTCAAATAAATTTTCGTGTGAAATTTTATTTAGAGATTATGACATGGTGAGTATATGCAAATAATTAAATTGACATACCAGAAAACAAGAGCCTTATTGTAAATCTAAAACTGAAATGTTCCCAGTGAAATGTTCAATTAAAATGTTCTCGATGAGATCATATACCAGGAAACAAGAGCCATTCTCGAAAGTAAAAAATCTTTCAGGAAGAACAACGGAAATGAAGACGAATAGTTGCCGGAAATGAAGACGAATAGTTGCTTCCGGAAAGAATTCACAATGATCCCACATGCAGTCAAAAAGGCTATCAAGGTTACCGTCTTGGTTGAAAGAGTGGCAGGTTGGTTATTGCTTTGAAACGTCGTAACTGTATTGGGTTCGGATGTTGCCAAATGGTTCTAAGGGTTTGTAGTTATTTAATTTAGTGGAGGGCCGTGCTGTTTATAGGAACCGTATCATATGCAGCCGGTAAGAGGCGTCTATTGATGGGTTTTTTTGTGCGGTTTTGAGAATTTCCCAAGAGTCAGTCGGTGCATTGGTTAGGAAGGGTAGGCATTTACAGAAATTGTTAGGGGCATTTTAGGAAAACAAAAAGTAGAAAACACATTCGTACTTTTACAAGAAGTAGTATAGATTTGGATCCACATCCAAAGCTATCATCCTTTTTTTTTTTTGCTAAGCAAAGAATTTATTAACCTTTCAAAACGAATTACAAAGATTAAAAGGACTCGAGACTGAAAACGCCAAGAGCCCTAAGGGAAAAAAGAACAAGAAGGGTGGCAAGATACCAACCAGAAACCTGAACCAAAAACCAGGGAAAACACACCAGAGACCCCGCCAAACTAACAGCAAGCCAACAAAACAACCTAAGAAAACCTCCCCCCACACCAACCCAAGAGCAAGCTAAGCCAGAAGCTATCATCCTTGTTAGAATCATCTAGTGGCCCCAAAGCTTCAGTTGTCCGGAAATGGGCCACAAGGCGTATATCAAGCCCAACGTTTTCAAAGGCTAAGGGCATCATGGCTAGACTACTGACAAAGGCCTTGAGGCCTTCAAATTTGTGCGTGCATTACCTTCAAAAGCCTATGACTTGTCTGCGGGGCATTGATAGCTTGGAGAAAAATTCTTTGCTTCGAGTGAGAAAGAAAACATACTTAATAGCTTGGAGAAACAACATATGAGAGAGAGAGAGACCAAAGTCATCACTGGTACATAGTATGGGACTACGGGTACGTCTTTTTGTACAGAAATGAGAGAGAGAGAGAGAGAGAGAGAGAGAGAGACCAAAGTCATCACTGGTACATAGTATGGGACTACGGGTACGTCTTTTTGTACAGAAATTAGTGTACAGACACATAAAGAGGACCAGAATGCAACAAGCAACAGATGGAAATGGAGAGACATGAACCCAAGATGTCAACTTCATACCCTGTTAAATCGCCAATTGTCCCTAAGCTTAAGCTATTGGTCACTAAATGTAGCACGTCAAAACATCCAACATTCCCGTCCATGCTTTAGAAGAAGGCTATATAGACAAGTTCATTCCTATACAGAAAAATCTGTCTGTAGATGGCTCTCAAAAAAAGCGATTTTTTTTAATAGAAAGCATATATTCTTATGGAATCTAACAAAGTTTTAGCTCCCACAGTTGCTTTTTTCCCCTTTCGTCTTTCTTTCTCATAGATTCCATATGTTGTTTTCTTTTATTTGCTTGCAACAAATATCTATTAAAAAAAAATAAACAAACAATTCCTGCAATCCACGCAAAATTTGGCCATGGCTCAGGGGCTTTATGCGGTCCGTCCATCTTTTCAAGCTTTCATCTCCTTGTAATATTCAGTATATTTATAACTATCCTATTCTACGCACTGTCTGCTTATGCCCCTTGTACCGGATTAGCACTCCAACTCTAAAAGTAAGTTTGGAACACAAATTCTAATTTTATTTTTTTTAGGATCATCTAGTATCTAATCTTGTCAAACTGATCTATGATTTGCCCGAATTACACAGAAAAAGTGCTTAAACTCTCAGGATTAATGATCTCATCAAGAAACTACAGATTCTGCACCACTTTCAAGGACTTGGCTAAATAAGGAAAACATTAAAATCTGAGTTGGGAAATGAGCCCCCACAATTATGGTTGGGGGAGACTCGGTCAAACCATTATTCCCCTTTGCCTTACCCACCCACCGCCACTGTAAATAACGTAGAAAATACCACATGTATACTTAAAATGTAAGGCGAAAAATGGAAACTACAAAGTCAAGTTTCAAATAGTACAGAGGACTCACTGGGTTTCGCTAATTCTATGGTGGTGGTAATCCACGAAAATTTCACTAGTTGCAAGGATTATATAGAGAAAGACATACTGCAAAAAACGGCAACACCAACCACACTGTAATATTCCCGTCGAAGCCATGGTTGAAGTACATACCTTGGCCCAAGGAGGAAGGCTAACATCACCTAAGGGTTCACCATCTTGTTTTACTCCAAAATGATAAGAGTTTGAATTGGAAAGAAACTCTGTCATGTAAAAGAACTCTGGAATCAACTCTTTCACATCACTTGTGTTCGACAGACAGTTCCGGTAAGTGCCCTCAATGCTTTGAAAAAGACGATCTGCATGGTCAAACTTACCACCCTGCAAAATTAAGGAAATTTTTCCATGTAAGCAAATCAAGGGACAGAAGGAGCTAGATTAACACACACGCAAAAATAAAGAAGACATGACGTCTCTGCAGAAATAACGAATATGAATTGATAACCAAAATTCACTGTTTTAACTTCAAAAGTATCACAAGGATTGGTTGAATTACTACAATGCAGGAAATCATCACAATGCCCAAGTATAGGTACCTGCAGAGCACGGTGGAGAGTGGTAAATGGCTCTAATCTAAGAAGGTAAAAGAGCACAATCCCCATGCTTGAGTAATGAGATCCATAGTAGAAACTGCAATAGGATATAAATGAACAATTAGTTCTTGGGATATAAAGTCCTGCACAATCTTGATGCTGAATCAGTGTTGAAGATTACTTGGGAATATCAGGATCACAGAAACTACGATATCTATCTTCAAAAACCTGCATATAAAAGGCAAAAGAATCCAATGGTCACATATACACTCTACAGAGGGACTGAGTTCGAAAAACAGGAAACAAAATGACCGAACCTCAAATCGTTTAGGATCCAGTGCTCCAACAGGTTTTGTAAGATCCCGAAAAGTCGATGACTTGTTGAAATCAAGAGTCTCTGAGGAATAATCAGCTACTACCCAAGGAAACACAGGATACTGGGTTAAATCATTATAAGATCTTCCAGCAAGTGTATTGAGTACCATGAGATATTCAAAGTTTGTCATTTCCCTTCTCCTCCAGCTCTCTCTGGCTGTTTCTGCCATCTCCGTTGCCACACGTCTATCAACAAAGGAAATTATTCCAGTCTTGTCCCTGTTTCCCTTTGGGAACATAGATTCGTTTTTGTTGGCAACTATCAAGGTTCCCACATCTTTTGCGTCTTTCTGTGATGTGAAATTTAAAAAAACAGGAGCAACCGAATCATTGAAGAAAATCTCTATTGCAGTGTACCTAAGCAAGTACCGAGTCCAATGGACAGCCTTTACCTGAAGTCACCAATAAAATAAACCCATAAAAAATAAACCCGCAAGAAGAGAGGTTTGCGAAAAATAAAATCAGAGAAAACTATGCACAGTTTTCTTACCTTGCAAATGTTCCATCTTCGGTGGCGCTTAATATTTTTGGGTTGCTTTTGTAGAACATTTCCGTAAACAGTTTCTTCGTTTTCAGAAGCATTTCCTTTTTCAGAATCCAAACTGAAATTCAGGTTCTGCTTTTGATCTTCTCCCAGTTGACCAGGCTTGCCTGAATCATGAAAGCTCTTAGAAACCGATGATCCCCCAGTACCTTCCACCAAAAACTCACTGAAGAAATGCAACACACTTTTCATGACTGCCAAACGTCCACCTAATTTTCTCTTTGGTGTTACAAGTACACATGGAACAGACATAAGAACCTGGAAAAGGGAAGCAGATGTTAGAAATGCTGCTACAGCAGCCCTTGGTATGCCAGACAACCATTCTAACATACCTCACTAGGTTCTTGCTCTGTTGATGGAGAGGAAGAATCCTTTGTGTCTTTAAAATTCTCCTTTTGATCAGTGCTGTCTTTTACTGCCTCAGAGCTCTTTATGTCTGAGATATCCTCAGGGACCGAGGCCTTTTGTCCACTTGCTTCAGAGTCATTTTCAGCGGGTTCTGAGGACCCCTCCTCGGTGATTTTGCGAATCCCTTTTAGTAAAAAACGCTTCATTTGCTCAGGAATATGCCCCCCGAAAGCAGATTTGCTTTCATTGACAGGAAGAATAGCCTCATTACTGCATACACTGGATGGGGGATGACAAAGCTTTTCATCAAAATGATAATTCCGTCTTAACTTTGGCCTACGCCTCCATGCATCTTCAGTTTTGTCAAGCTTCCAATGTGTTGGAGTATTATTGGGAAAAGGATATGCAGACCATGGTCCCCTCTCATCAATCAGACTGCGAAACATGTGTATCCATTTTTCCTGTTGCAGCAGCAATTATAATCCTAAGCTGCTGATGCAAAAATTCACTAAGCAGTAACATGGCAACAAACCAAGAAACTGAAGTACAAAGTAACATAAGACCGTAAATGCTTACAGCAACTATTTGCTGTTCTTCATCATGACTAAGCTGGAAGGAAGCTCTTCTGCTATAATCAGTAGCAAGAATACTGTTTAAGCAACTTTTCATCTCCTGTTCAAAAGCATTCCTCTGGCTAGAATCTGTGAATGCATTTTCATCAATCCGAATACGGAGCTCATGCAACTGTCTGGAGCGATCAGTTTTTAAAGACTTTATATACTTCACCTCATCAGTAACCTACATAAACATTTTTTTGAACGAACATATAGTTAAAAAGTAGTGTTCAAGCTAGTCAGCAGAAACGATACATAAAAATTAAACAGTGAATTCATAAACGTCTACATCTAGTACCAGATTCCTGGCTTAGCAAGTACATATACAGGTTCTTCAAACAGCTGACCCACATGAAAATGGTGCAGTGTTTTTCTTAAACTTTTCCACTAGGTGAATACGAGTGATATTAAGAGAAATAAGGAAATGATCATCGGTTAGATTGCTGTCTTTTTGTTTGGACTGCAGGGGTATGCCCCCTGTGCTTGTTTGTTAATTGGTTTTTGCAATGAAAAGTAATAAAGCAAAAAAAGAAGAAGAAAGGAAATGGTCATTACTGAGAAAACAAGATAGATTGTGGGTGATAGTTGGACAGTTCTCAGGCAATTAAACAATTCTCCAAAACTATGCAAAAAACAATATACTCGAAGTCATCGTCATATAATTTTGACCAATGTCTGAAAATAGCCGAAATGCAACTGAATGAATAGTACTTCAATATTTTTGATACTCCATTCTTTATGTACGTCACTGACTGGCATAACCCCGCAAGACAGCAGGTCTTCAGGAGCCAATTTTGAAGAAACACATAACTAACTGGTGTTATTGTTAAGGAGGATCTCGAAGATACATGACAACGTACACTAGTAGCAGTACAAGGTGCACTATATTAATGATAAGGGAAATGCAGAAAAATAAAACTTGGTGCCCACCGCAGAACACACTCGATCCTTCTGAATCAGATTGTGGAGGGCGCCTGTTTCTTTGGCATTGCTGCCTGAATCTGCTGACTCGTCTCTGCCAATTATACTAGTCGCAAGTATTGATTTACCACAATTAACAGTTTCTCGAATCAAATGTGAAATAACATGAAATCGAGCACCATCATCGTGCATTCCATATTGTGACCTAACAGCAAGCAAGGCCCTGTGCACAAAGAAACGGTGTCATGTGAATTGAGAATGATGCAGGAGGCAATCACACACTTTGTGCTAATTTTAACAGCCAACAAAAATTAAAGTAATAGCCAATGAAGGTGTCTTCATTGCAGCATTACAGTACCAAATGAAAAGCTGCAATCTGCTCTTGCTTTGCTCATCATCAGCAGCCAGAAGATAAGGCAGAAGTGGAATGATCTGTTGGACACAACGAGACGCTCTTTCTAGAGAAGATCTACAAAGATATAGGATGACAAGTCGGAAGACAATTCTCGGGCACTTCTCTGCTCTCAATAACATAGCCTTGTCAACATTTTTGTTAGGTTTTCCACCCAACGCATTACTAAGACCCCCTGATACAACAACTGCAGCCATTTCTGCCGCAGGAATATTCAGCGATTCTACTAACCCACGAGCTCTTTGGCCAAAAGATGGGCCCACTGCCGATGAAGATTTTGGCACCATCTTGCTTGGTGCCTTCCCATTCATCTGACAGATAATGATCCACAGATTATCATATAAATTCCACCAGTCATCATCAATTATCTCATCCTTACATGTGGTACGCTCTTTGGATACCCTGGGATTAACACAGGTAGAGTTCCAAAGCCATTAAATATGTACCAAAGAAAAATTACGAAATGAACAGGAAATGAATGTTAAGTTACCAATTATCCCAAAAGCTTAACCGGTCAGAAAATGGGCCCAGCAATATATATGAAGCTATTAAACATCCTCCCTCACGTGCAACCCCGTCTTGCACGCAGAGATGCAAATTTTTCATAGAGAGAGGTAGACAGAATAGAAAGAGGAGAGAAATAATGCAAATATGGAACAAATGCAAATAGAGAGACTTGAACCCAAGACCTCTACCGAGTTGAGTTTTGATACCATGTTAAGTTACCAATTGTCCCAAAAGCTTAAGCTGTTAGGAAATGGGTCCAAGAATGTATATCAAGCTATTCAACAATGACACCTATAACAATCTTATTTCAATGATAGGTACCAAATAAGTTTAAAAAAAGTAAGATTCAATCTCTTCTTTAATTTGATATTGGCCTCACGTGAAAAAAGTCCATCCTTATTAAAACAATACTTAATAAAGCTTTGGAAAAAAGTTTCCTATATGGGGGGGGCTTGTTTACTTAATAAAGCTTTGAAAAAAGTTCCCTATTAAGATGATTCAACAGCCCAAGCTTCGTTTTAAGCTTATCATTGGATCATTATTACCTTGGGACATTTTTCCATCCAATTGATTTTTCAGACATGGGCTGTAGGGGTTTACCATGGTTTGTGGTAAACCAAATCCTGTTAGCATGGAGTTCCTTGTTAGTGATAAAAATGCCACACACAATATGGAGAATAATTTTTTTAGAATTTTCAACTAGCAAATGTATTTCTTTGAAATTGTGAGCACCAAACAGGCCAGCACTTTTCTCAGGTCCTGTTCACAGAATCCATGCCCTAGCACTTTTTTCACCTAGATAAGGAAATGATCAGTGTATACTTTAATAAGGATACGACCACAAATAGAATCATCTGGGAAAAATTTGTCTATGTGGCCGATTCCAAGTAATCGGGACACAGGCTAGTTGAGTTGAGTTTATCTAGTAAGTTGCACCAAATAGCCAAGCCCTAGCCTTCAATGCAAATTCGAAGCCCTAAAATCCTATTGCTTATAATTAGCCTTGAGCACCCAAAAAAAAAGCAGAAGCAATAGTACGTCCTGTTCTGCATCAAGTTTGTAGACACTAAAATTTTAAATATTTTGTGCATCTTTTTCATGTTCTTTGTTGCAGGACTTGAATTTGGGTGTTACAATGTGTTTTAAAGTAATTCAGCTATTAACTTCCCAAAGTAAAACAAAAAGAATAAATGATATAAACCCTAAGAACAAACTTCAATTCCATATTCATGTAAATCAGGACAAGCCATCAGACAGAGACACTTCTTGACTGTGATATATTTGTGAATAAGAAGCAAAGTATATCAGGCAGGGTCATAACAACTCAATGAAAAATCTGCTTCATCACGGATTATGATATATCCATCAAGTAACGGAACCAAGATATTAGACTGAGGGGGGCCGGCTTAATAGACAAATTTTTATTTAAGCGTATGCTTATTATAATCAGAGAGATTTTACTTCTCAATGTACAGGGAAATTATTCTAGCCTAATGCAATAAAAGATAAATAATACTCTTTTTTATTGAACGAAAACCTATTTTTAGCAAATCAAACCAAAATTATTAAAATTATTCCCTCCATCCCAATTTGTTTGTCAATTATTCCATTTTCTGCTACGCCTTAAATTGCTAATATCTTTCAATCTATAATATTTTTCACGGTTTTAAAAACTTTGTATAATAGAATTAATCGTGAACTATCAAACAAGATCCATATTGCATGTATTTGGAGATCAATATTAAAAGATATAAGCGATCGAAAACTGATATGATTATAAAAAATTGACAAACAAAATGGGACGGAGGGGAGTATAAGAAATTGTTACACCCCACGTATCCATCTGCTTCTTCCCCATTTCCTAGTATGAACCATCATACTCCAGTCCATAGGTGTCCAAACCATACGATTCACAATTCGTATCATACGATTCAGTGGGTTATCGATACGAATAGGTTGCCTGAATTGGAAATAGAAGTGAATCGTGAATTAATCGATGAAATTCACCTCAATTTTTTGAATTCGATTTTGACTCTTTTTTTGCTTTTTTGTTGTTGGGGAAGGATTCAGACTACAATTTTAAGGTCTTTAGTGCTGTCATATGCCATTTTTTTTGTCTATGTTTCTCCCAGTTCCCTATCAAGAATAGATTTTTCTCTTATTAAGTGTCATATGTAGTAAGAAACGGGAGATTTATTTTGAGAGTGAACGAAAACGACAAATACAAAATGGCATACAACCACCATAAAGATCTTTGAAGGGTTTCTCTTTTTTTGCACTTATAACTCTTTTTCACAAAGATGACCATAAATAGGATTCGCGACCTCTCAATCTCTTGCAAGTTGCAATAGAAGCATCTAACCTATTACTTCTCATGATTGCCAGTTCATCATCTAAAACAAGCTTTCTATTGATTTAGGTCTAATTTTTCATTTACAATACAAATTTTCGTCACTCAAATCCTTGAATTTACTTGCCAAAGTACTTTAGAAGTAACAACCGAATTGAAGTGATCCACGATTCGAAAAAAGACCATTTTGATTCTCAATTCCGTTCACGATTTGACAACCTTGCTCTAGTCGACACCAATTGAAGCGTCTATTAGAAGAGCTAGAGTCACAATTGCTCCTCCTTTCACTAAAAGGAGATATGAACTAGGAGGGATTTTAAAACCAGTTAGGGAACTGCTTCCTCCAGGATCTAAATCAAGGAGAAGAATGGGTAGTCCTAAAAAACGAGTGGATTAAGAGATAGAATGGGCCACAACTGATATAATATGTTGACCATATATTTCCATGATATAGTGCTTAACTCCCAACTAACCAAAATTTTCAAAACCCTGATTATAAAAACGAGCAACAAAGTACCGACCATTAAAAACAGTGAGCATAATTGCTTGGACCCAAAACCTACATTATTGAACTTATGCAACCAGCTTCATTTTTGGCGTCCAAAGTCCATGAAAATCTCGTTTGTCTATGCTAAGAGATGAAATAAATAGAAAACTTTCTCTAACAAATTTTCTACCGCAGAATAAATAGAAAACTTCCTCTAAAAATTTTTCTACCGGATTGAAATGTGGAAGACTGCGGAATGGGGAAGCACAGCTTTCCAGTTTTCATCTTTGCAGAAAATATTCCTCTTCACACAGGTGTAGCAAGGAAATATACCAGTAGAATCCAAAATTCAAATATGTAACCATGCTTGAGACGCCTTACTACAATTGAACTGAGAAGCCTTAATCCTAATTGATCCACAAATCAACTTTAAATTCTGTTATTTTCCAATTAATCCCCCAAAGCAAAAACTGAATACAATATTTAAATTATCACAAGAACACGAATGTGCGGGAGAAACTAATTCAAAATAAATGACCAGAGTCTTCAGAGCTGATACCTGGATATGTGGTCATCAGCTTCTCCTTGTAAAGCCTCGTATAATGCAGAGGTGAGATCCTTGTGACTATCTAACTCTAGGAAATCCGGAGAAAGCTCTGAGCTACTGGTAGGAAACTGTCCAAGCCACACAAAAAGTTACTTTTTCTTATTCGTGACTAATCGAAGAGCACATACAAGGAGAAATGAAAGCTATTTCATGGTAGCAGAAACTGATAATCACATATGATGCATCACTGATGTTAGTAGCACCTAACCCACCTATTTTAGTATCAAAGCAATTGGAAGTCCCATTCATGTTCATAAGTTGAAGTAAAAGTTGAAAAAATGATATAAAAAAGTAGCTGACGAAAATGGGAGCATATGAACTACAAAGATCTAATTATTTTGGAGTCCAACCCACACCTCGAACTGGAGAGATACGTACAAGTTTTCTTTGTACACTATTCTGCCCGTCAAACACAGCAGTGAAATAAAAAACAATGTACAAATTTACTACTACAGTTATTGAATCAACAAGTTTTCCTGTAAAACAGTCAATAGCACAGGGAAATGATAATATGTATGGAAATAAGGTCACAACGTAACGTCACACACTGTCCATTCATGTGGGACACCCTTGATTGACCAACTCAAAGTGTGCCCATGGATTCTAGCCTTGTGTTGTTCTTTAATATGTTTCTCAATATTCTACAAAGGTCTTTCAGCTTTTCTACAAAAATTCACCCTGTCATAATTCATAATATGTGAATATCAACATTATCGCGAGTGCGCACACACGCACGCGCTCACACACACACACACACAGAAACAAGTTATCCTTTCTAAATTTCTCACTACATACCCTTTTCAACCAGAACCCAGATCTTTCTCAAAGCACCATATAATGCTACCAGATGCAAATGAATTTTGAGACAATAACCACAAGCTAACCAACTAACTGACATAATACAGAAACAGTTCACCAAAATTGCTAGAAACCGTACCTGTACTGAAACCCCAACTACTATTTCTTTGGCTGATTTTCTAGAATGACATTTTTAACTTGGGTTTCGGTTCTTTCTGGGGTTTGGATCGGAAAGTATCCGCTAGGCAGTTCCTGCCCTCACCAGTACACAGCTCTCACATAAATAAATAGGATATGGATTTATACGTGAATCACTTCCTCATTAAATAAATAGACAAACACGGTAATCAAGACCAATCCTCTATTACCTCGGAGATGCTTCCCTTTCTTCTACTTATAGACTATGCATCTCCAATTTCGACCAACTCTGGCCATGGCAACTTGCCAAATACTACCACTGGCAACTCTCTCTCCGTCTCTCCCTCCCTCCCACACACACAGACAGACAGACAGACATCAAGAACCAGTATACCACCACAAGGCCCACCACAACCACCATATTTGATTCCCCATGAGCAAGCCACTCAAATAGCTGGTACAACCACTCTGTACAATATGTTACAGATGGGTTTTCCCTCTCTCTTCTCCAAAAATGTCTCAACTGTTCAACATATTTCTCCAATTCTAACAAGGTATACGAGTTTTGGCTACAAGACATTTAGGGTACATGTTTATAGTTAAACATGTTCTATAGTACCCAATTGTTATTTTATTGTAGACTCTCGAACCTATCCTGGGTGTGCTTTCGCAACTTCTTTGGTTGAGGTTGTAGATTGTCCACATGTGTAGGGGTATTGAGGAGGGTGCATGATGATAGTTTGATATAACCAGTTGGACCCATTTCCTATTTTCTTTATTTTTTAACAATGCTCCAATTCCAGTTTATGTACTATTTTCATTATAATTTCAAGACTGCACTTTGAAGCCCTAGACTTGAATCTTTAAGTATTTCAATTTCATGAGAGTCAGATGAGTCGAGAAAACAAGGGAAATAACTTTTGTTATGCTTTTTTATTGAGATCTTCATCATTTCAAGTCCGGTTGCTTCTGGGCTCTGGCTGTAACAACTAGAGGTCGCAAATGGGCGGGTTGGGTTGGGTTGGGTTTGGGCAAGTTGATAATAGTAGGTGGGTTGAATATGGAAGGGTCGAATATGGGTCGTCAGACCCGAGTCTCTCTCTCTCTCTCTCTCTCTCTCTCTCTCTCACACACACACACTCACACACACAGTATTCTCACCCCCTCTCCATAACGCAATTTCGAGTGTCAGATTTCCCAATTCATTCGCCAATTTCATCAACAAAATTCACCCAATTTTGAGGCATCAAAATTAAGGGAATTAAAATACCCCACTCTCCCTCTTCCTCTAAATCCTGCATGACTCTCTCTCTCTCTCTCTCTCTCTCTCTCTCACTCACACACACACACACACATACACACACACTCACACTCTTACACTTAAAATCTGGACTTCAAGCCCTATTCTTTTTTATGTTCTTTTCCATTCATCGAGAGAGGGATAGGACCATGGCATTCAGGAGGAACACAAGCTTGGATTACCCGTTATGGCCGCTTTTCTCTAGTATATTGGTATCCACATTTTTTTCCCAATTTTTTTGGTCCAACCCATGTAAATATGGGTTAATGTGGGTTGACCCATATAAACCCATAATACAATATGCGCAGCTTGGGTTGGGTTATCAGTGGGCGGATATGGGCAGGTTCATCGGTTGGGTTGAAAATTGCCACCTCTAGTAATAACGTAAGGGACACTAAACACCGTGACGCAATGCCCCACTACCATTACACCGATATTTGTGTGATTTTCGCTCAAACTACTTAATAGGCCGAATGGGGTGAGGGAGCTGTTAGATAGCTTGATATACATAATTGGACCCATTTCCTAACAGCTTAAGCTTTGGGGAGAGTTGGTAACTTCACATGGTATCAGAGCTTCGGTGCGAGACGTCTTGGGTTCAAGTCTCTCTGGTTGCATTTGTTCTCCGTTTGCGTTATGTTTCTCCCCTTCGTATTCTCTTCCGTTCTATCTCTGAAAATTGGCATCTCCATGTGCAAGATGGAGTTGCACGTGAGGGAGGGTGTTAAATAGCTTGATATACATTGTTGGGCCCATTTCATAACAGCTTAAGCTTTTGCGAGACTTGGTAACTTCACAGGAACCACTAAAACCGTTAGCAACGGCCAATACCATTAAGTAACACCGCTTTTTGAAACCATGCCGAACACCTAGGGCATTTTCGTTTCCCATAGTTTGTTGGGTGAGGAGGTGGGCATAAAGGATGTAAACCGAACAGTCTCACATATCTCCCACTCCTATGTCCAACAAGTCTTATTGTCGTCCAAAGGAGTCCCACCAGATTGCTCATTCCAGTATTACTTATTCCCTTGCATGGGATAAGAAACGATACCTTCGCGGAAGATAAGATGAGAGAGAGAATAGATTAAGGTGGTTTGGACATGTCTATCGTACATTGGGGATGCGGTAGCTAGGAGGAATGATATGGTTACAGCAGATGGTAGCATACGGAAAGAGTAAGACCAAAATTGACTTTGGAGGCATAGTTTGAAAGAATCTCTGTTTGTCGGATATTACGGAACACGGTACCCCTGACAAAGCTCAAAGGAGAAGACGCATTCATGTAGCCAACCCGCATTGATTGGGCTTAAGGCTCAGTTTGATTCGGTTTGGTTATGGGATTACCTCCTCTTAGAATAAAAAATAATTCCATCCCAAAACCCCTCCTTCATCCTACCCTATCTGTAATTAGTTCAACTAGTCCTATGATATAATCCCAAACTACTCCTTAAGGTATATAATATCTTCACTAATTCCTGAACGTACATACCTATATAGCCTGTCCAGTAAGTCCACAATATTATTTATCCCCATAATTCCCCCCATCCAATCAGTGAATAAGCTTAGCCTTAACCACAATACTAAATCAAATGTTGACCATGCCCGAAAGTTATGGAGTGGAAATTCAAGCAACTTGCATAGACATAAAAGAGTTAGCTCCAACCCATTCAAGTGGAGAAAACAAACTACTTCATACAGATGTGTGTCATTGTGGCTAATTGTGATAAATCAAAGTACATCAAGTTAGCTACGGACAATTAAAGATGAACTCACTAGTTTCCGAGCCAATATCTCAAAAGTTTATTTATTTATTTATTAACTACTTAATTTGTCGATTATTTCTTCTAGCTCTTTTTCAGTCAGTGTGCATGAGTGTGTGCATGTGTCCGCGCACGCAAAGGGAAGTAACCATGGTTCAAATATCGGTGATATGTGCCGATAAGGCCGACATTGCGTTGTTACGTATCACCAGTATCAGCCAATACATAAAGGTGGTATCGGTCTGTTATGGCCTATGTTACATGGATCCTTCATTTTGGCTGGAGTACCCATGTCGACACGCAAATCCATTTTAGATACTTGGATCCTCTAATTTTCATGAAATTGTCAGAAAAAGAATAGAAAATTGCTAAAAAAAAAAGCAATATTTCTAGTCACACATGGACATAAAATAGCAAAATTATATTTTTCTTAGCCCCTTCTTGTTTAAATACGTTTTTAAATACATTTTACGATACATAATCTGAAAAAATTATGCAATATGTACTACAAGTACTGTTCACAACGTGTCCCCGTACCCACACCCAATGAGGGACACATATCCCAATATCTTAAGAATTAAGTTTAGGAAGGTCCGACATTTGGACTCGCACCCGCACCTGAGTCCATGCAACATTGGTTATGGCTAATCTGTTGTCATGTGAGAAACTTCAGACTAATTGATTTGTGAGGTTTGTATTATGTAATTAGAATTTAGCATAACAACATGTGTCTTTATCTTCTTTCTGACATGCAATTGCATAAGTTTAAACTGAATGACATTACTCTGAGTCACTACCAATTTAGATCTAGGAACTTCATATAAACTCAATTTCAGAACAGATCAAAGTAAACGCAAAAACATCAAATATCTACAAAAAGAGCCAAACAACATTATAAACCACAAATGTGATTTTGAAGAAAAAATTTGTAGATAGCAGTTATTTATTAGTATGTTGTGCAGAATTTTAAAAAAATCATGCCTCCAGTTACCGATGCTGTTATGCTGCGACTGATATGCACCGAAACCTCAACATCGCAACCGATACCGTTATGGCGACCGATACCAATGTTTCAAACTATAGGAGTAAGACATTGGTATAATCATGAAAGATTATAACAGTTAGAGCTTGTCCCACATTAGTTTATTATAACTTCCAAAACTAGTATATGAACCATGTCGGCTTATCCACTCATTGCTGATTGGTTGAGTTTGATGATCTAATATTAACTATATTGCTACCTGTAATGTCCAAGTGACTAGTTGGGAATTGTCCAAAGGACACTATTTTTGCAAGAGCTTCTAGTTGTATCTACATTAGTGGAAACTCTATAGTCCAAGCATCAATTCGTTATATTTTTCATTTCTTTTGAATACTTCAAAGTAAACCAGCAAAAAGTAGTTTAGATAACACTGGGCATTTTCTCGGTTAAATGACATGGACAACGCCCACAACATTTAGCAAATGGTGAGGTGATAACAATAAAAAGGTCCTACTAAGTACTCAACTAGGTCGATTACCGGAATGTTGTGATAAATCTCAGAGATAAGCATCTCGTCAATTAGTCTGAGAAGATATAGTGTGTTGTCTCGACATGGCTGCGAGATAAAAATGTTGTCTCCAGAAGATAAATCTATAAGCCTCCTGATTAAATCACCATATACATCACGAAGCAGGCAATGATATGAAATTCCACCCTGCAAAACCAAAAACTTGCTGAAAGATTCGTTCTCACTTCTATGTCGAACCTCTCACACGTATTTACATTGCAAAAAGAGACTAAAACCACACCTCATCACCATGCAAAAGAAGAAAATTCACTGTTTCCTCTAGGTGTTGCCAACCACCTTTCACAGAATGCATATAGTAGCAAAGAACAACACAGTATAAATTCCTCACGAAACTCAGCTCATTTATCTCGGTGCCAGTGTGCACTCGTGGCTCCACTTGGTAGTTTTTCAATGTACGAAGCCTTATACAAGCCATCAACCAGGCATTCCATCCATTTTCCTGCAAAAAGGCACGCACTTACGTGAGATAAAACTAATTTGTCAGGGGTACACTTGGAAAGAGAAATCTAACCAGTTCTTACCATTAGGGCTTCAATGTTTGAAGAATTTGAATCCAGAAGTTCCAGTAAATCTCCAATAACTTTTATTCTTGCAGCTACATCCTCACACCCAGACAAGAATCTGAAAATGAGGACCAAGATCTGAGGAAGGAAAAACTGAGAATTGTTTCCCCTGCTTCTCTGCCTGTCAAGCTGGTTATGTTTCTGTAAAACCTGCAAAGCACAATATAAAGACAGACGCTCAAATAAGTAGATAAAAAAACACCAGGCTCAACAGACAAGTAACAATACCAAAACTAATAATAAACTACCATGTGAACATAGAAGCAAAGACTCTAACATAGTTTATATTACCTGTTTTGGGCTGGCACCACCAAGGAGAACATCAAACAAACTAGCACACAGGAGATCAGTCTGAGGAAATCTGAACAGCCTATCAGACATGGCAGAGAAAATTGGTTGCATCCTCAAGCTGATTTTTCTATGGCCCTCGGAAATGAATTTGGATCTGCCAACTGAAATGCTAAAAAATTTCAATCCCTTTTTCTCAGATGGAAGACCACCCAAAAGTCTTCCCAGGAACTGCAAGCTGAGCAATCTGATGGGCTCAGAATCCCTAGCATAACCAAATTCCAAGAGACAACATCAGAATCATAGCAAAGTGACGCCCAACAACAGAACATTAAACGAGAAACATACAAAAAAGCACTTCTAAGTAATTAAGCTCAGGGTGAGATATATGGAAAGCTTCGCTCCATAATACAACAAACAGTTTAACCATCTGCGGCACAAGACCGCGAAAAAGAGTGGCACCCAATACATCTTTGAAATCAGAACGTGTCATATTGTGCCCAATATATTTAAGCTTTACTATAACACAAAAATAACTTTCGCTGTCATAGACTCATATATCTTTTAACTTGGCTTGATATGAGCACTGTTTTCACTTTTCAAACATGATGTCAACAATTCATCATGATTGATTGCGGGTGAATCTAATTAAGACCAAGAACGATTAAGCAAAGAGTAAGCCTAGGAGGAAGAGTAAGAGATTCCACTTCCGCTACATGCTTAAGGGACAACGCATCCGTCATTTGGCCAATGGGTGTCTTGCTTACCTTTTACCCACAAGTAAGCCTAGGAGGAAGAGTAAGAGATTCCACTTCCGCCACATGCTTAAGGGACAACGCATCCGTCATTTGGTCAATGGGTGTCTTGCTTACCTTTGACCCACATCCACTTGAAAGGAATAAGTGGGTGGGTGGGTGGGTGCGTGGTGAGGGGCAGGGTGAGGCGTGGCGGGGGTTAAGAGAGAGAGAGAGAGAGGTGCTTGCTTGAAAGAAATGAAAGAACAATAGAGGAGAGAGAAAAAGTTGGAGCTTGAAAAGAAAATGAAGGAAACTGAAAGAAAAATGCAAAAACTATTGTCAGAGCTTGTCCCACATTAGTTAATTATAACCTCCAAAACTAGTATATGATCCTGGGTGGCCTCTCTATTTATTGCCAATTGGTTTTGAGTTTGGATGCTTTAACAACTATAAAACCATAACTTGAAGATATGTATTATTTGCTCGAAGAACTTAGAAAATTGTAGGAGCAAACCACATCAAGTTGGAATCGACCTAGTCCTATGGTTATACTCATGAAATCTAAATTTTAATTATCTCGCACGGAGTCAGTAGTCGAAGTAATAATGTAGAGGAATTTGTAATGAAAACAATTGGAAGCAATATCATAAACGTCGGATAAAGGACATACCTCTGAAGAAGATTTACAAATATTTGGCAGCCGCCAAGTGAATCGACTTGTTCAAGGAATGAAGCAAGCAGTGGTTTCTGCGAAACAGCACGAATAACCATATGCAAAACGTCTTCAATGCATGCCATATCCTGACTTGTTTCAAAAAACGCAATAAGTGCCTTTATATCTGACGCCGCAATGTTCTGCCTGGATTTCCCCAAATGTTATGAGTCAAGAATTATGAAAAAGGATGCACAAATACGGTCTACTATGCCAGCATAAACATCATAAAGAAGTGAACAGGAAAGACAGAATACATACTAAAAAAAAAAAAAAAGAAGGCATTCCAGTAAAGAAACTATACCTAAGACTCATCTCCCCAAGACTCAATAGAAGAAGGCGAATTTTATGTATTTCTTCCTGACTAGGTCTCTCTCCAAGAACTTCATTTGTCATGGGATGCAAAAGAGGCTTGCCCCCTATCGCATATTGGCATTTCGCACTACCCCAATAAAATTGGCTAATTATATCGAGAACTCGAGGGAGTCGACACAAACTCTTAAGAAGCCTGGGATCATTATCAAATTGCTGAATGAGAAACATGTACAATTCACGTTGCACCTTGTAAACGGTGTAGACCCAGACAAGAGGATTAAGAAATATATTAGATATAGCATCTCTCACAAGCAGCTCAGACAAACCTGGATTGCATAAATAGAAATATGTGAGAATAAGCACATGCACCAAACAAGGAACTGTTGTTGCTTGAAAAAGAAGCGAAACCTCGGAGAACGTGAAAAATACCACAATTTGCAACAACGCTGAACATATGCTTAAAAGCTGAAAGTGTTTCCATATTCAGCTGTTGTGGTGGAACTGATTGCAGTAAAAATCCAAGTATTGAAAATCCAGATAGAAGAAGCATCTGCTGTTGATTGGCTAAATTCTCATCTAGGACAGAAGCTATTATCTCAATGACTTCAGCAGTTAATCGCTCTTTCGTGATAGGTGCAAGGAAGCCTTCTCCAGACTGGCCAATTTCTTCATTTTCATACAACTCTGAGTGAGTGAAAAGAGGAAAAAACACAGATACACCTCCAACGCAATAAATTATTTGTTGTAGCAAGCGTCGTGAACATAACTGCGTCCCAACCATCACAGTTGCTTCAAATGGATTCTTATCCAGTGCAAGGTCAGCCAGCGGGGAGACATTGTACAAAGTCCTGCCACTACTTGCCTGAGAAAAGGAAACCAACTTTGTTGAGTTTCTTGATGGCCATACAACTAAGCAAAAGCTTAAACATCAACACTGTTCTACTACAAGAAAGTTAACCTGAGCATTAAGTCCAAATATTATTTTGGACGCAAGTCCATCTTTTGCATCAAGAATTCCACCAGGCATTGGGTTATCCGTAGAAATAGCCATTTCATTGTCAAGGAATGCGTACATATAGCTTGGTCCCAAGGAATAGATGCCCTGAACTTGTTCGGAAGTAATGGCATCGGTAAACATATAAACTGGACCAATCTGACCGAGAAAAGGATATGAATCTTTGATGCTACACATAGCATTCTCGTCCTCGTATGGAGGCAAACTTATTTTTGAGCCAATCGTGCAACTTGTCATTGACTCATTAACCTTTGCATATCTAAGCCATTTGGATAAAGTAAGTTGGGGAAAAACGTCAATGTCAAGGAAAGAACCAAATAAATTTGAACTGTCAACAAGAAAGAAGTACCTGCATTTCTCGGATGACGCAAGAACTCCATCAACATAACACTTCAGAAGGCTACCCCCAGAAAATGCTCTACCAATGCTATGTACTAAACAAAGGAAATGCCATTTCTTTCTAAGTAAGTTAACTTGCATAGAAACGCACTGACGTTTCTGGTTAATCGACTGCAAAAAGAAAGGGGGTTGGGAGGGGAGAATCATTAGCGGAGAGTACTATCCAATCAAAAGAATAAAGACATAATGTCCCAGTAGAGCCAATAGTATTAATTCACCAGTATCTGAACAATTGCAGCAAGTTCATAATGCATTGAAAGTTCCTCGTTTACTTACGAATCGCTCAAAAAGATCTTTACCTCATAAATAAGTTTGTCTTTTGCAAGCACTGCCAAGCACCCTCTTCCGTTTTCTGTGAGAAAACTGAAAAGCCCCATTGTCCCACTTCTGGGAAAATTTTCTATTCTGAGCCAACAAGAAAAAGAAAATCCCTTATTCAGAGGCCACTGTACAGGCGTTTTAATTACAATTCCCTGCATGGATGGAAAAAAGAAAAGGAAAAACCCAAATAGGTGTAAGACACAGTGACATGGATCTGGTAGATGCATTTGTGCAAAAGCGTCCAACCAAAGCAGGATAACATACGAGTTTTAAAAAACAGAAGTTCAATAATGCCAAATTTTGGAATTGACAGTTGACCAACTTTAAATCCACAGAGCATGAATATGCAGCAAAAACGCAAGGCACCGCCTAATACATGGGAACAACTCAATACAATGGTAGAAGCAGCACTAGTAAGATAAAGGAAAACAGGAATCCACCAATTCAACTACATAGCAGGATAACTGCAACTGTTCAATCCACAAGCTCTCTTTTCTGTAGGCTTGATGGACGACAGCATCCAAAAGGCCACTACGTCTTTTACACTATACCCACTAGACACCCAATATTTCAACAACTCTCTCTTGGTTAAACCTCCAAAGAGTAGAATTAGATAATGATCAATCTCGGACTGAATGTCTACAGCCTGTGGCAAAACGCGACTTGATGTCCGGAAAAAATGTCCCGCTGGATAATATGATGCAACAACACATTTGTTGGATAACATTAATATTGTTCGGACCTTAGTTGCACGAAGCGGGAGCGTGAACGGGAGCAGGGGCGGGGGAGCGGCTGATCATATAAGTGTGGGATCGCCGTCGGGAGCGTCTAGAAAAAATTATTAAAATTATTAATTTTTTTAATATTTTTTATATAGTTTAAAAATAAAAATAATAATTCAATGGGAAATACAAGTTAACTTATTTTATTGTGAGCTCCAAATTACTACCAAATTTCATTTAATGTGCATCTTTTTTCCCCTTTATTCTCTCTCTGGTTAGGTACCAACACTATTTAAAAAAAAGATGGGCTCATTTTTTGTTGTTCCCACTTTAATGCTAACAGCCACACACATACCCATAAAGAAAGGAGGAAAAATTAGGTGGAAAATGAAGAGTTTTTACAACTTTACAGATGTCGAGAAAAACTATACAAATAGGAACACTATTTCCCATCTGGACCCTACACGTGTAGGATTGAGGTACAGCTTATCATATCTCCCTCTGGTCTCTCTATCCTCTTTCAACCCAATGGTCTCTCTCTCCTCTTTCAACCCAGCGCGACTTTCTCTTTTCACAACCCAGCACAACAGACGACGACGGTAAAAATCAGAGATGAAGCCAGCGACGAGAAACAACAGTTCAATCGGAGACAAAACGACGACGGAGCTGACGTCGGTGACTGCAGGGAACGACGGCGCTGCAGGGAAAGACGACGGCGACTGGAAACAAACAGTAAGCTCCCATCTTCCTTAGGAGCGCGTTCCCATGGCGTTTCCGAGTAAGAAACGCGGAATCGCGTTTCTCGGGGAGGAGCGTCGTTCAGGTAGCCATTTCCTGCAACTAAGGTACGGACGTTTGTCTGATGGAATAGCACGTCATCATTTTCGGCCTTTGCCCTCCACGAAAGAGATACTTCCCGAAAATCTTTTAGTTGCTTTCCCCTTTTCACCTTTCACCAGTTAATCAGCACCATAGTAGACCTTAAACATATCTACCGAAAAAAATATGGATACAGAATAATTCTTTGTTCCTAACATAACTTGGTCATTTATGGAGCCTCTGATAATATGCTCTGAATTCAGGTGAAACCGAAAAAGGAAAAGAAACAGAATAAAAACACAACAAAAAGTGGAACGGAAATAGATAATTACTGCATAATTCAGTTGTAAATAGCTCTTCCTATAAGTGGCTGTGAAGATGAAATGAACTCACAGAATCATTTCCATTAAGATCGAAAAAGGCAGTTGGGCCTTTCACATTTAGCATTGATGAGATGCTCGTTAGCAATAATGAGCAGTACGGTTGCCGAGTCCGAGCTTTCACACTTCGCAGTAGAGCAAATATTTTACGAATATCCTTACCAGAGATGCTATGTCCACCAGTGACCTGAATCAACTGGGCAATTTTCAAGATTATGCTATCATTTTCTTCTTGAGAAAACCAATCAAGAAGAAAATTAAGCATTCCAGCTCTAACGCAAGAAGCTCGATTGGATATTGAATCTTTGAGTAGCTGAAGAAACATATTGAGCCCATAATGCCGCAACGAATCACTGCTCTGCCCAGTTAGTAAATTGCAACGTAATTATTCAAGTGAAATCCAACCACATACTTTCTTTGTCATATAAAACTGACATGAATGATGAAATTATTAATGTTACCACAGATGCAAGAAAATAGGAAACCAACATACAATGAAGGCACCAAAAGGCAAAGAAATTACCAACCTTCTGGAGAACACTCAGATAAAGTAAGATCACATCTTCATTCTGAGACAAATCAGACAAAACAAAAATCGTCCTGTGAGATAATATCACAGGCACGCAATGCAAGTCACAGACTTCCCCAAATTTAACAGCAAAAAGTTTTAATCATCAAACCAAAATTTCAAGGTGCATAGAAAACTAAAAAGTGGTCATACCACCTTTCTTCTAGAAGGGATTCATGTCAAAGTCACCTTTATTACGGGGCTCGCTTTGATATCAAACTTTCCATCAACAAGCATATCAAGCAAAGCATTCAGAAGTCCTTCACTTGGCTGCCATTGACAAAAGTCCAACAACAAACTTTGCAATGTCTGATAACCCTTGCCAACAAGAGATCTAAATGCAGCCTGCAAATTAAATTAATCAATTTGCAGCACATACAGAAACAAAAAGCACGAAAGAATACTTGAGCAACTCTGGTGCAGTCAGCAAAATTCATTACCATATGCAGTGAACATGAAAAGGAACTCATCTAGAGCTACACATGAGAAATCACATGTGCCAGTAACTATGAAAATGAGAAAATGTGTGTAGCTCGTCTAGACAGCAATGCATAAGCAACCACACAAATGTGGTTATACGCGCTCGCACACAGTGTCACAAGGCTAATTGAAAATACAAGAAAGTATCAACAAAAAGAAGGGCCAGTCCATTTTCACATAAGATATGATAATAGACAATTATCATCATAAGTCTACATAACACAATATAAATCAACTACAATCTCGGATTGCTTAATGTGAGACAACACCTCTGCGAATTGATTTCAGCACCTGAGTCGGGCAAAAATGGGCCATGTACAAATGTACATGTATATCTATGCATAGGTATGAAAAAGAGAAGAAGAAAGGAAAGAGAAAATTTCACTTGTACATTATGATGATATTTGATGAAGATGAGCTGAAGGCTGAAGCCAAGAACTTGCATTAAATAAAGCTAGAGTATGCTTCTGGAAACAAAATTAGGTAAGAGGGATTATAACAAAATGTTAGGAAAATAAAAAGCTGCCGCCAGTGTGAAAGTATAGGGTCTTATTTTGTATTTTATCTTTTCTGTTAGGGTTCCTTTTGTAATCTTATATTTCTTTTAAGGGTAGAATAGTCTTTCTGTTTTAGGGCTTTATTTAAACCTGACCACTCTTTTGTAATAGCTAATTGTTGAATAGAGTATGAAATACGTTTCCCTCTCTCTCTCTCTCTACGATTGTTTCATGGTATCAAAGCAGCAGCCATGGGTCTGTAAATCTATGCATCTCGCCTCTCCTCTGCATCTCTCCTCTCTCAGCTGATCTCTCTTCTCCTCTCTATTGTTCTCTCTCTCTCTCTCTCTCTCTCTCTCTCTCTCTCTCTCTCTCTCTCTCTCTCTCTCTCTCTGTCGACTCCAGATCACCAACGATCACCATCCAGCCACCTCTGGACACCGACGATCACTACTCTCTGGCCGACGACCACTGTTGACCTCCGGCGACCCCCCTTCTGCCACCGATGATCTCTGAAACCCTCTGGGTCTTCGTTATTTGCACTCTAAACCTACTCTGCTGATGGTACTCAAACTTGATCTCTGACATCGAAAATTGATTGGGTCACCTTGTATTGCACCTGAAATCGACTGGGTCAGGTAACTCAGATTTTTATTACAGTTTTTCAGCACTGTTCGTAGGATCTGCACTCTGTTTTGGTTCTCCTTCTCGGTGTGAGCTACTACCATACTTGTGTTTTTATCCTCCTTTATCACTATGGCAGAAGACAGAGCAATCAGTGTTCGTTTGAATGGGCATAACTACTCTTATTGGGCTAGTGTCTTTAAAAATTTTGTCGTTGGAAAGGAAATGTGGGGTCACGTAGCAGGGACTGTTGTGAAACCCTTTCCTGTGGACTCCAAGGACCCTAAATATGCAAAGAAACTTGAGACGTATGTCAAAGACTTCGCCAAATGGGAAGTTGAAAATGCAAGAATCCTTACATGGTTTCACAACACTGTTGAACCTAGCATAGGTATGAACTTCTCAAAGTATGACACGGCTAAGGAAGTTTGGGATTATTTGAAGAGGATGTATCTTGAGTCCAACTTTGCAAAGCAATATGAACTTGAGGGTTCTATTTGGCGCGCTACACAGGGAGATAAAACCATTCAAGAATTCTACAATGGAATGACACAGTATTGGGACCAAGTGGCATTAATGGAACATGCAGTGTTGCAGTCCCTTGACGTCTATGTGGAATACCGTGAGAAGCTGCGTCTTGTACAGTTTCTCATGGCTCTCAGGGATGAGTCCGAGCCTCTTCGTGGGGCTATTCTTCATCGTTCTCCCCAGCCTACAGTTGATGGTGCAGTCCATGAGCTCATAGCTGAGGAAACTAGATTCAGAGTTATGTCGGTTGCACCTCCCTCTCAGTCTATATTTGTTACACCACCGATTCAGCCTATCTCACCTATGACACCTCTCTTGCCTACACCGTCCTCTCACTTGATTCAAGTTACTAGCAAACCTAAACCCCGAGTTGCTATGGATGATTGTAGCTTTTGCCATCAGAAAGGACACTGGAAGAATACATGTCCAAAATTGTTGCAGATGACAGGTAGCGCTTCTCGTCCAAAGCCCTCCTCCTCCTCCTCTCGGCCTACCCAGCAGTATTCTCGGCCCACGCAACAGTATTCTCAGTATTCTCGTCCTCCGGCTACCTTCACAGCTCCTGCAACTGATGGTACTCAGCAATATCCCTCCTCTGAGGACTATCAGCAGTTTCGTTCATTTCTAGCTATGACTCAGGGAGGTCATTCTCAAGCATCTGCAATGACTACCACTCAGTCAGGTTTGCATGGTTCCTATACCACAGGTATTCTACCTACCACGTGGATTTTTTACTCTGGTTGCTCCCACCATATGACTCCTACATTGTCATTACTAAGTCATTGTGTCTCTCCTATTGCTCCCATTAGCATTTCCACTGCAAATGGCTCTCATATGCATTTTACTTCGATAGGTTCTATTATACCATCTCCATCCTCTTCCCTTTCTATACTAAATATGTTTTATGTACCTCAATTATCTCTTAGTCTTCTTTCAATTAGTCAATTGTCTAATTCGGGCTTTGATGTTTTGTTCTCTTCTTCTGGTTGTGTTGTGCAGGATCGGTTGTCAAAGCAGATTGGGACCGGGCGTAGAGTTGGTGATCTCTATGTTTTGGAGACTTTACATGTTTATATCGAGTCTACTACGACTGTTATGTCGTTTTTTTGTTTAGATCAGAACTCCTCCCTTTTATCTTTGGCACACTAGAGTAGGACACTTATCTAGTGAACGTTTGAATCTTCTTAAGTCTGGTTGTTTGGGAAACATTTTTGTCAGCGGTATTTCTGAATGCAGTGGATGCTACATAGCACCGACACGGCTCCCGGCCGCTGAACTGCCGTATGGGGCACGGCGACACCAGGACACGGCGGAAATACGTGGCGTGTCCCTTATTTTTTGTTGATTTTTTCAATGGGGACACGGTCAGATCGACGGCGGCGAAGAAGAAGAAGACGAAAAAGAAGAAGAAGAAGAACCTGTTTTCGACGAAACCCTCTGATCGACGACGACAACGATGCAGGTACAAATCCAGTCGACGACGACGATGCAGAGAGGGTCGCTGACAACGATGGGGTCCTCGCCACAGCCGCCGATGATGAGCGCGGGGTCGACGACGATGATGCAGCGAGTGGTAGTCGGTCGGTGTCTGTTGCTGCTGCTAGGGCAGAAGGAATAGGAGCATATATATATCTTATGTCTAATTACACCACAAACCCAAATATTTTAAGTTATAACACATTTACCACGAGGCGTGTCCCCCGCCGTGTCCGTGTCCCCATTTTTTTAGAATTCCCGTGTCCCCGTGTCCGTGCATCATAGAGTGGATGTAAACTTGCTAAAATGCCTGCTTTACCGTTTAATAGAAGTTCCTCTGTTTCTACTTCTCCATTTCAGCTTGTTCACACTGATTTGTGGGGTCCTCCAATAGCTACTTAAGGTGGTTCCCGATATTAGTTTCATTTGTTGATGATTATAGCAGGTTTACATGGGTGTACTTGTTGACACACAAATCATACTTTTACCAAGTATATCGCAATTTTCACTCCATGGTTCAAACTCAGTTTTCGACAGAAATCAAAGTTCTTCGCTCTGACTTAAGCGAGGAATACTCTCTAGGTGAGTTCACAGAATTCTTAGCTTCTCATGGCATCTTAGCTTCTCATGGCACCATACACCAATCTTCATGTACCGATACTCCCGCTTAAAACAGGCGTGCTGAATGCAAATATTGTCACCTTCTAAATATTGCAAGGTCTTTTCTTCTTTTGTGCCAGCCGTTTTCTGGGGAGAGGCTGTGCTCACTACAACATATCTTCTCAACCGGATGCCTACTCCTCTTCTCTCTGGTTCCTCCCCTTATGAACAGCTCTATGGTCAAGTTCATAACTATTCCCTTCTTAGTGTCTTTGGCTCCACTTGCTTCGTCCTTCTTCCCAAGAAGGACCGCACTAAAGTTGGTGCTCGTAGTGTTCTACTCCCTCCGTTCCAAGTTGTTTGCCCCCTACGAAACTACGTGCAATTTTCAAACTAAAAAATAATGTATTTGCCAAAATAATTTTCAATTTTTTTTTGCACCGTATTAAAGTTCTTAATGAGATCTATCAAACAAGATCGATATTGCTTAGAAAATTATTTTTGTAAGTACATTATTTTTTAGTTTCAAAATTGCACGTAGTTTCATAGGGGGCAAACGAATTGGAACGGAGGGAGTATGTGTTTTCTAAGGGTATGGAATTCAACAAAAAGGCTATCGTTGTTATGACCCCGTGAACATTCTCCACATGTTACCTTTCTCGAGCGTTTGCCCTTCTTCTCTCTTCCCTCCAAACCCAACAATGTTGCCAAAGAGGATCTCGTGCATATCGATCCATTTCCTTTGGATGTTCCTGAAGAAGAATATGTTCATTCTCTCGACGTGTCTAATGTTTCAAATCTTCCATCTTCCTTTTCTGATTCCCACCTCGTGCCACCCTTTCCCAAGTTTTGTGTCCGTTGCGCTGGCCCAACTCACCGTCCTTCCCCTGCTTCTGAAGACTCTGGTCCACCTACACATCGGTATCATTCTCGTGCTCGTCACCCTCCGACAAGACTTGGCTTTACTAATACTTGTTTTTCCTCTTCATATCGCACTTTCTTATCTCGCATCCATACTTATTTTGAACCTCATTCCTACAAAGATGTTTGTAATGATCCTAACTGAGTGGACGCCATGAATGATGAGCTCACTGCTCTTGATAAGACTCAGACTTGGGACTTGGTTCCTCCCCCCGATGGTAAGAATCTCATTGGTTGCAAATGGGTTTTTAAAGTTAAAACGCATTCTGATGGTTCACTGGAGCGGTACAAAGCCCGCTTAGTTGCCAAGGGGTTCTCTCAGGAATATGGTATTGATTATGAGGAGACTTTTGATCCTGTTGCAAAGATGACGTATGTCCATCTTTTAATTTCTGTTGCTGCTACGCATCAATGGCCTCTCTTTCAGTTGGATGTCAAAAAAGCCTTTCTTAATGGTCATTTGTCTGAAGAAGTTTATATGCGTCCTCCTCCGGGGCTCTCACATTCCCTCGGCCTTGTTCGTCATCTCCGTCGTGCACTTTATGGCCTCAAACAGTCTCCTCGCGCTTGGTATGCTCGCTTTCATGATGTGGTTCTTCAGATTGGGTTTCAGCCTAGCACTCATGAGTCTGCTCTCTTTGTTCATCGCACTCCTCATGGTTTGGTTCTTATATTGCTCTATGTTGACGACATGATAATCACCGGTTCCGACTGTGCGGCTATTGATGAAGTGAAACATCATCTATTTCATGAATTTGAAATGAAAGAATTGGGTCCTCTTCAGTATTTTCTTAGCATCTATCTCCTGACTCGGAATAAGTATGTGACCAACATTCTTCATCGAGCTCAACTTACTAATGACAAAAAGGTTGATACACCCATTCAGTTACATGCCAAGTTCTCTACATCCGATGGCGTTCCTCTTGCTGATCCTACCATGTATCGTGAGCTTGTTGGTTGTCTGGTTTACCTCACAGTTACTCGGCCAGACATTGCCTACGTTGTGCATATTGATAGTCAGATTGTTTGTGCCCCTCGGTTTACTCATTGGGCTGCCTTACTTTGTATTTTCGGTATGTTCGCTGCACCATGTTCCAGTGTCTCCTTCTCTCCTCTTCTACTTCAGATTTGACTCTTCGGGCCTATGCAGATGATGATATCTTTGATCGCAAGTCCACCTCCGACTTCTGTGTTTTTCTGGGTGATTCTCTTATCTCGTGGAAAAGCAAGAAGCAATCCATTATTGCTCATTCTACTGCGGAGGCCGAGTCTCGGGATATGGCTCATGCTACCTCTAAAGTTGTTTGACCCCGCTGACTGTTATCGGACTCTCTCCTCCCCCACTTCCTTTGTGACAATAAAAGTGCCATTCAGATTGCTCATAATTCAGTCTTTCATGAACACACGAAGCATATTGAAATTGACTGTCATTTTGTTCACCACCATCTACAGTCCGGCACTATCGCTCTACCATTTGTCTCCTCTTCTTTTCAATTAGCCGATTTCTTCACCAAGACGAACACCACAACGCGTTTTCGTTTCCTCCTTGGCAAACTCTCGATGCTCTCCAGGCTCGCATCCTGAGTTTGAGGGGGGGGGGGGGGGGGGGGGGTGAAAGTATAAGGTCTTATCTTGTATTTTCTCTTTTTTGTTAGGGTTCCTTTTGTAATCTTATATTTCTTTTAAGGGTAGAATAGTCTTTCTGTTTTAGGGCTTTATTTAAACCTGATCTCTCTTTTGTAATAGCTAGTTGTTCAATAGAGTATGAAATACGTTTCCCTCTCTCTCTCTCTCTACGATTGTTTCAACCAGTACAATCAAGCTATGCTCAAACTTGACATAATCCTAAAAAACCTCTATATCGAGGACATTCAAAGAACTCAAAAAAATCGCAAAAATTGTTCAAGGCTCATCAACCCATAATAATAAACTGAACAAAATGGCCAAAATACTAGTTCCCCAGCCCAGTAAAGCCAGCAATTTAAACCAAATAATTTACTTGTTTCCATACTCATCATTTGTAGTCCTCTAAAAACAACACTTTAGCTGAATCTCTTATTTTTCCCCGTTGGTCCTACCATTAACTCCTCAAAAATGCTTTACTGCAAAGTGCTTTTGAGGCCTATGACCTGCACATGTAAATCATGTAACTTTAACATTCTCAATTCCCTCATTCGTATCCAATGGAGAAGTTATCTAAACTAAGAACTCATCCTAATGATATCGACCGTAGATATAAATCAAGAAGAGGGATTGGTAAACCAACAGTTCTTTCTGATTGCGGAATGATCAAGCGACCAAATAATTCAAGTTGTACCTATTATGCAATCAATCCGTAATTAACTGATTAACGTCTCAAATAAGGCCTATTAGTTCCATACAATTAATAGGAACTAGGAACAAACACAGTTGAATCATAGTCTACTGTATGCTTGTAAGTTTACAAAGGGGAGGGATACAAATATTTGCACGAGAACAAAATTGGAGGAACTTGAGTATTTACATAATGATTTTAGATTGCATGAAGGAGAAGACAAGGAGAACTAATTAACCATAAACAACAGAGAGAATAAAAGAAACCAAAACAATGCGCCAGCACTCGAAAAAGTTGGAAGATGACTGAACATTTGAGCGGCACCTGAAGCCATAAAGAGAACAGGCAAAAAGTGGGAGTACCTTTGAGACATCATTGCTTCTAAGCAGGCAAGTAAGAGTTTTAAGGACATGCAGAACCAACTTCTCTCCATTCTCCTCATCAAGGGTACCATTCAACAATGATACAACATGCAAAAAGCATTCACCACCACGAAACAAATCCTGGTAGTACTGAGAAGAAAGAAGAAATAAATGAGCCAACTTGAGGAGACAAACATTTAAGAGCGTGCAAAAATCAAATATTTGCTGTAAGTAGTCACTCGAAGAGATATACCACTTGATCAGCGAGAAGCAAATCTCTCATCCCAACCAGAAGATCGATTGACAGTTCTGCAAAGTTTCTCTCTCGCTCCTTAACATGAGTGAATGTTTCTAAATACTTGGAGCATAAGTACAACTTTGCTTTTTGGTCTTCCTCAGAAATTGGAGAGATCTACAAGCACAATGAACCCAAACCCCCAAAGAAAGGTCAAACTTAACTAAAGAACCCTGACAATACACAATGCATCTATACAACAACGAAGGAAATAACTGAATACCTTCATTAGCTCAAGAATATTTCTAAGCATTTGACTTCTCAGTCCATCATCCCAGAACAACTGGAATAAACAATCAATACAAGTGTAACTATGCAAAACTGAACATTTTGCATCATTTGTGACTGAAAGGTATTCCACAAAGAGCTCCACTAATGCATCCACGCTTCTGTACCAATTTTGGGCTGTCTCGAGTAAATGAGGCCCTTCAAAACCTCCAGGAACTACTTCAATATTACTCTCAGCAGAAGGAATTGAATTGCCAGGCCTTTTAGCTTCTTGGGCCAAAATACAAGCAACTTTGAGCACCCGAGGAATTGCATCAAGCGTTTTCATAGAAGAAAAGGCCTTCTCAGATGAAAGCTGTAGTATTCGGAGCAAGCTCTTTGCAAGAACACCAGCAATCTCAGGATGACAAGCTGATTGTTCAAGGGCGTCTAACAAAACAGAACACTCGGGCTGCAAGAACATAAAATTGTATCGATTAGAATAAGTTTCCCACGAGACACAGTAAATTTATAAGCAATGAAGCAGTTTTAAGCAATCAAATTAGTAAGTAATCCACAAAAATGTTAGAAACAGAAAACAGATACAGTGATGAACTACTTGGTGTTACCCATGTACAGACCACATACAGACGCATATAACCACATAAACTATTGTAGTGGGCCGAAATATAACGACCAAATGGGTAAAGATTGGTTCGGTCAAAAGGTCCAATCGTCAGGAAGACTGGGCTCGTTTCTTAACAAAGAAGGGCCAGACAAACAACCGAGCCCAATATGACCGTACCGAGACGGTGCCAACTGAGCCGAGCCAACAGTGTCAACCGAGCCGAGCCAATATGGCCGTGCCGAGACGGTGTCAACGAGCCAATATGGCCATGCCGAGACAGTGTCAATCGAGCCCAATTTAACCGTGTCGAGTCGGTATGAATCGAATCGCAAAAGAGTATGAACCGGCGTCTTGGCCGAGACGAGACTTGTTTGATCCGGACGAGTCATCCGAGCCAGGTAAACCCGAAATGATTCGCCAGACGAGATTGATCCGGACGAGTCATCCGAGCCGGGTAAATCCGAAATGATTCGCCGAGACGAGATTGATCCGGATGAGTCATCCGAGCAGGGTAAACCCAAAATAATTCGCCGAGACATGATTGATCTGGATGAGTCACCCTAGCCAGGTAAACCCGAAGTGACTCGCGGGGAATGCGGAAGGCAGTTCATCTGACACGTCATGGATGACATCATTCGAGGCAGTTACCGTGCGTGAAGTAGCGTGATGTCATCCGAGCCTAATTACCAATCTGCACTTGAGCTTGGAGCCCAAGTCAAGGTATCCTATATAAAGGAAGAGAGGGCAACCCAAGAATGTACACAATTCTCTACCAATACTCTACTTTCTATTGTACTTCTCCCTCAATCTCTTACTATACCATCGGAATGCCTTCCCTGGACAACTTCCGGCCAGGTTGGGTGCTACGTGTGCAGGAGTACGTAGAAGAGTCAGATCTCATTGCTACGGTGGAAAAGAGTCCACTCAGAAGGGTCATCTGAATTCAGGACACCACAATTTGTCCTAGATCCTTGGTAATTGACTTAAAGAGGACAATGTCTATCCTCTTTTTTGTTGGTCAATTTTATAGGAAAGTTGCAGAATAGGGAGGGTCGATGAGCTGTACATTATGGAAACCCATCCTTTTCTGCTGGTACCGGAGTAATATGAATGTATATAAGCGTAAGGGCACCCTCACTTCAATAGCTAGCTTTTCGGGTTGAGTTCTTCCCAATCCCATTTAGCATGGTAACAAAGCTAGGTTCTAGAGATGAGTAGGGTGATGTCTCTAGCATGCACGCAGCAGGTGCTGCCTAGTGAGCACGCTAGCGTGGGGGAGCGTGTGAAGCGAAGTCCAACATCGCCTCGTACCAAAGTAATATGAATGTAAATAAGCATGACGCCACCCTCACTTCAATAGCTAGATTTTGGGGTTGAGTTCTACCCAATACCGTTTAGGCAATAACACATTTACTAATCATGGAAAATTCTACTAGAGATCATACCAATCAAAAAAAATTCTATGAGAAAGAAGATCTACCAAGCTGCTGATAAAAAAAAAAAAATCTACCAAGCTATGTGAGCCATCCTTTTAAAGTAGCTGCAAATTCACCAATAGATTACTTCAATTCAAAAAATATCAAACTTCACTCCAATGTAAATGACTGCTAATGCTGTTGGAACTGGGATACTTTTGCTGTACACATTTAATTATTAAAAACTTTAACGAAGAGTATATGCAAAGCAAAAGAAAGAAGACCTACCAAGTTATGTGAACTATCATTTAAAGTGGCTGCAAATTCCACAAAAGATATCACTTCAATTTGGACAATATCAACTTCACTGCGACGCAAATGAGTGGTGATGCTATTTGAACTGGAATATATATCTAAGTTCCATGGGGGAACTTCATCATATTTGCAATACTTCCCCAAACAATCTGCTGAAAGAGGCCGAAAATAGAAAAAGTTCTCAGAGAAGATGAGGTCCCATACACCCTCCCCTCGGAATATATCTAGTAGTGTTGGTGACGAAACGAGAACCTTACTGAATGCAAAGAGAACATAATGCTGCAGTGTACAGACGAAGATCCTGCAGAAAAAGGGAAAACAAGAGGGAAAATTTCTCAAAAACCACCACATAAGAAAGTGAAGTGGAACAAGAATTGGCTATTCAATATATCATAGCACTATTATCTACTTCATAACCAAAAGATGAACAAAATCTCATGGAAGTATCACAGACCCTAAGTGACTTGGTAGTTCATTTTGATTAGAACAAGCCCTAATGCATGGAAACACCGTAAGAAGAGCCCTCATAAACCACTTTATTGAAAGTTCCCCATATAGTGAAGAAACTGGAATGATGCTTCTTCCAGCTGATACTTGAGTTTTAATATCTTCTGGTGCAAGAAGGAAAGAAGCAAGGACTCTGCTTAACTTGACAGCATAATCATTCCAATGTCGTATATAAAAATTGGCTGAAGGTTGAGCAGAAGACTCTGCCTCATGAAATTCAGAATTATTCGGACTCCTTGCGTCAGAAACAAGCATTTGAAGACCCTCCTTCCCAGACAATCGGTACTCTTGAAGCATAAATGCGAGTGAGCAAAAGCTATTGGCAAATTTTTGCACCCTTCCATTCTCACCCAGAAACTGCAAGTTGCTCAAATTGCCAAAGCTGCAATCGGTCAAGGTTATAAACAAAAATGTGTACATAAACAACCAAAAAAAAAAACCCTGCCGTCATAAACAAGAGTTTGAAGCCGAAGTCGGAAATTCAAGTTCATAATATAGCAGCATAATACAAGGACTGCCATCATTGTAGCAATACGAATTCTCAAACTAAAACAACAAAGGAGCCTGATTTGGGTACCTATGCTCATACTTCCACAAGTACAGGATGCATGCTCACTTGTAGCCAAGGAATAAACAGTGGTATTTAGGCAGCGATATTTACAAAAAAAAAAAGAAAAGCAATTATTGTCAAAAGGATACACAGCCTCCCTCAGAACCTCCAAAGAAAGAACATGGAGCTCAAAAATACCCGGTAAAGAATTTTCATCTCTGCAACACAAAAACAGACCAACATCTTAAAGGCAAAATAATATGCAATTGACAAGAGCAAGATCTTAAGATGGCTAGATTGAGCTACAACATAAAAGCATAATTTAAAGAGCACAGACACAAATGAAAATTCTTCAGTAATAAACATAAATATGAACAAAAAATCTATTTGAAGCAGTAAATATGAATAGAAAAGTGTAAAGTAACAGGCAATAAATTTTCTAATTTTAAAGGTGAGAACACGGCCAACTTCATATTGACTTGCCATATTCTAAGGATATGGGAAAGTACAACAACAACAACTAGCACACAATTTCAGATTTATCAATCAGGAGGAGTAAAAGTGAGCACCTGAACGTGCATACAGTCAAATACTTAGCGGGTGTTTGGGAGGCTCTCTTTTTGGCTTTTTTGCATTTTGCAGTTTGCATTTTTGACTTTTTGGATTATGGTTACTTGGTTAGAATGTATTCTTGACTCTGTAAAGTGTTTGGGAGATATGTACAAAATGCATTTTATGGTTACTTGGTTAGAATGTATTATTGACTCCGTAAAGTGTTTGGGAGATATGTACAAAATGCATTTTGCAACAAGAGTAGTGTATGGGAGACGTGTGCATAATACATTCTATAGGCCTTTTAAGGTAACCGAAAAGGAAAAAGTCAAAAATGAGAAGTCAAAAAACTCTTCTCCCCCTACTTTTGGCTTTTGTTCCCTAACATCAAAAAATGAAAATGCATTTCCATGAAATGCATTATGGGTGAGGACTGTGAAGTATAATTTACGGATTTATTTAAATTATTAGGGTTTCAATTAAATTGTTAATAATCTTTTATATTCGGGGTAGTTTAGTCTTTTTTATATTATTAGGGTTTTGCTAGGGTTATTAAGGTTAGCCTATATAACCCCTTGATTAGTCTTGTAATCTCTAAGCTTTTCAATGCAATAAGAAAGTACGTTTGTTTGGTAGTATACGTTTGTTTCTCTTTTCTCTCTCCCTTTGAAAATTTACATGGTATCAGAGCATAAGATCTAGGCTAGTGGGATATTCGCTCCCCGGCGGGAGGCTATGCCTCGCCGCTGTCTGCCAGACACTCATCGCAATGGTTCGTCGCATCTATTCATGGAGCACTGTTCATCGAAGGCACTGTTTATTGAAGGTCGTGGTTCACGGGTATTGTTCATCGGCGAAGTTTCTATCTACGTCCTCCAACGTAGCATCAATTTCTCATCAGATTTCTGCACAAATATTTTGCATCTCTCTCTCACACAGAACCAGATAGCATCTCTCCCTCTCTTAGCTTAGTTGCATCTCTCCTTTCTCCCGTACGTTATTCTCTAAAATCTGCAGCCGAAATCTATTCGGCATTGGTTCTTCCTCCTATTGGCATCGGCAATTTGGCATCTGTTCAGCATTGGTTCTTCCTCCTTTTTGCATCTTTTCAGCATCGGTTCTTCTTCATCCCCGCATGTTCTAGTTTTGCACCGCTTTGCATTGTTCAGCACCTCCGCAGTAGTTAATTCGCATCAATTGATTCGCAGTAGTTGATTCGCATCGGTTGCTTTGCAGTAGTTGATTCGTAGTATGATTTGCACTCGTTGATTTGCGGTAGTTTATTGGCAGTGGCATTGGCATTGGCATTGGTTCGACCCCCATTGCACCGTTTGGCTTCGTTACTTTCTTGGCAAACTCACGATGCTCCCCGGCTTCGCATCATGAGTTTGAGGGGAGTGTGAAGTATAATTTAGGTTTTTAGTTAAATTGTTAAGGTTTCAATTAAATTGTTATTTATCTTTTATGTTCGGGGTAGTTTAGTCTTTTTTATATTATTAGGTTTGATAAGGTTATTAGGGTTAGCTTATATAACCCCTTGATTAGTCTTGTAATCTCTAAGCTTTTCAATGCAATAAGAAAGTACGTTTGTTTGGTAGTACAAGTTTGTTTCTCTTTTCTCCCTCTCCCTTTGAAAGTTCACAATCCAAACACCCACAAGTGGAAAAAACAAAAATGAAAAATGGGAAAAATACTAATTTTGGAACATCCAAACACCCCCTTATAACACAAGGATTTCAGTTTTAAGGCATACTATCACAACGATTTTCTTACGAGATCAAAAAAGAATACAGACGGCAGGTGCAAACACAAAAAATCTGAGGTATGAGTAACAAGAAATCCAATCACAAGGACCAAAAACAGAAAAATAAAGGCCAAATGTCTACTCAAAGAAATTGACAACAATATCTAATAGACTGCTATCCCCCACTTACAATGCCCTGTGATACCCATTTGTTATACTAGGTTCCCCAGTCTGAACCCGGTGCCGCGACTTGTATAAAACATGTCATGAGGCAAATTCATAGAATTTTCATCAATGAGTCACGTGATTTCTGTAACCCCTAAAACAGAAGTATTTGCCAAAGCAGGTCCTCCTTTTAGCCACAAAGGCGAGGTGAAATCCAGGTTCAAGTCCCAATCAGATAAGTGCTTTCTGTGGTATGTCTTGCTCCATGATGTTACTTAATCACATACATCCAGCAACACAACCAACTATACCAAGCCACACTTTTGGAGGTGTACTGACCTATATGAAAGGTATCAGAAACTAAAACAAAGTTTGCACTAGATTAATATCTCCACAACTACTCTCCAACCTATGACTCTCGGATTAAGTCCCGCAAAACGGTCAGATGTCCAGGCTGGGTTTGTCAGCTGAGGGTTCAAGATTGACGTACCCATCTTAATTCAGTCGTGACAAAAACAGAGAAATTTTAAAGAATTTCGACTTTCAACCCTTCCAGAAACAAATGGCGACAAATTTGCTGAGGGTACAGCAATTTGATCAGGTTCTGTAACAACAAAGGAATCTCGCAGTCAAAGAAAGGGAAGTAGACTGCAGCAACACCCCAGAAAGAAAACTACTCAAAACACTTTTTTCGCATTTCACATTTCCTACCCCTAATCCTTTACTGACCCAAAAGTGGCCTTACATACAGTGTGAATTACAATGGCAATTGGCAATACATTTGAGGCAACTACATGGGTTTAACTAGTGAAGTTCACTTTAATAGACATCCAGAAACCTTCACAGTTGAAGAACAATATCAAAGGAAAAACCAGACAAGTAGAAAAAATAAGCAAAGGCGAACAACCACCTCAACTAGTTACCTTTCTTTATCCGAGAAATAGGCATTCTTTGCTCTCAACACACTGTTTGAATGAAGTCCCAGTCCATCCAACAGAACTTCCAGTCCTCCAATGCTTCGAAAATGATTTTGACCACGGGGATTATCAGATAATGCTGATCGAAGTGCTCTCAAAGTCAAATACTGAAGTGATGTATCCATCCACTGTTCTTTCATACTCAACCGTCTCATGACTCGCAGTATCTCTGAAAAGTGAAAAACAATCGGCCTCTGTGAATATTTTAAAGTGAATGCAAAAGGATGCAAGGTATACGCAAATATAACGTAGCCCAGATGCAAGAACCATCTCCTGCCGTAAGGATCAAATCAATATTTTGCGACTGTTAACCAAAATACTTTCAAATAGATAAACTTTCAAGCAGTTTCTTCGACATCATCTTCTGCTCCAAGTTGGTAGTGAGCCAACATTTGAATTCCAAACCCTAAATGAATCAGGCAACGCATAAACACACATTGCAAAGCGCTAAGATGGTCACCATCATAATTTGATTTAGTCAGCCAAATACATGCAAAGTCATACCATATCTCAGCATGCTTGTTGTACTCATATAAGCTTTTTTTACAGCAGTGGAGAGTGTTTTTATCACACTTCACAAACATGACACTTGTAAATCTAGAAAGAAAACGCTATATAGTCAAGAACTTGTCAAGTACTTCGTAAAAACCTAGCACTAGTTCTGCATGAGTCCAAGACATCAATTAGATGAAGAATTTACTGAAGAATCTTAGCTTCTTTAATTCACATTCACCAACTGACTTTTTCCAACAACTTAAGCTGTTTAATTCTGATGGAATTAAACATTTCATCAACCAAACAATAAGAAATTATTTACCTTTTCTCATTCTACAAACCGCCATGAAAATCTTAAACGTTAGTCACAAGCAAAATAATTTGGAGAAGCAGCAGCATAACGACAAAGAGGAGTCTTTCCTATGGCAAGGGAAGCTCTAATAATTGAAGTCTCAAAGGACTCTTTCTTAATGGCGGGAAGCTCTAATAATTGAAGTCTAAGAGGAACTCTTTCTTAATGGCAAGACCCTAATAAAGAATAACTACCAAATAGAGGCAAGTATAGAGGATATTGGACCCAAAGCCAAAACTAAGGGGCAAGGATTAACAAAAATAACTACACAGCATTACAAGAAAAGCATCTACAGTGAAAAGGAAATTTCGCAAAGAAAGCAATTCTACACAACTAAAAGAAAAATTAAAAACATGTTCCATCAGTTTGAAAAGGTCAAAAAATTGTTGCCATGACAATGCTCATAAAAAGAATTGGAGTGCTAAAAAAAAAAGATCACAAGAGGGACGTGAACATTCATTAAAAAAACCGAGTGTGGTGAACTATAAATCCTTGATATTATCATTATCAAGTCTACCAAAAAGTTTCCAAGCTACTTATAACCATTGGTAATTTTGTATATTCACATGGTAGATTTGACATGAGAAAGCCTGAAGTTTCTGCAGTACTGGAAAGGTGCGGCCGTTTATTCCGATACATACAAGTACCAGAATCGAACAAGAAACCAGAAGGGATATCCCGAATCCATATCACCTCTTAATAATGCCACATCCTGCCCCAGTATTGAGCATCTCATCCAACATGCACCTAAAACATAACAATAACTTAAATAGCCTACCTTACCTACTAACCAATTAAGACCACCAGCTTCCATCACCAACACAACCGCCTTTTGATGCCAATGGAGCCTAGTTTCAGATGGGGGATTCATCAAACTAGCAGAAGAATCAACTGAAGTTCCACCAGCCCTTGAAACAGAAAACTCCAAGCTATTGCGGTGCAACTGAGCCTTTTGGTATACATCTGAATGTAGAACAATGAAGTTGCATATAACTGACACCACATTAACAAGTAATTCTTGCAAAATTCTGGTCTTCTCTAATATAAGACTTGACAAGTTTTCATCAGCAGAAAGCGCGCCAGTAATTGTTTTGAGCTGGACAACAGCAGCTGGAAAAAAAGTTGGTGATATTAATTTATTAAGTTGATATCAATATCCTTTCAAAGATATATTGCTAAAACTGCCAAAATAATGATAACAAATGAAGAAAAAAGAACAATGATAACAAGACGATTAAACATTGAGGAAATTATGCTCCATACCAAAAGGTAAAAGAAAAGGATGACAATAACCAATTATGTCAGCATTAATGAAATAGAATATTAATTCCCTACAAGAAACACTAACTTCGAGTCACCCATCTTCAGGACATTTTACAACCAATTATTTAGAAGGCACATTTACTGCTTTTGTGTTCTACCAACAAGGAGCCCAGGACTCATAGAGCACCCCCAAATGACCTTTAGGCATTTGTAGTCCCCAATCAAATAAACACTCCAGACTTCAAAGGCAAATCCTCGCGCTATAGGTAATCAACTTAACAGAGAAAGAGTTACTTCGTTATACCAATAGAGTACTCAGTCTATATAACTGACTGTTGTGCAAGAGGAGTTTGTGGACTCTCTCTCTCTATATATATATATACTGTGGACAGTTAGATGACCAATAGTCCCACAATCTCAGTTGTTAGCAAAAGGGCCAAAAGTATACATCAAGCCCCCCGGGCCGGGGGGGGGGGTTGTGTGTTGTAGCACTGCAGTACAACACCTACTCAACTTATTTATACATCAAAGTAACGAGGTGCTCTTTTGTGGCTAGTTACAAGTATTATTCAGGAAAAAAAAGTGTAGTACTAAGACAAATATTAAGAGTATAAATGTTAACTAGCTACAGAATCACTTTCCATCAACATAGAAACATCATAGTAGAGAATTTAATGAGAGAGCAAACAAACCCTACAAAAGATAATAGAACGAGATCAAAGAACAATAAAATAGAAGAATGAAAATACAGAAGACAGGCCAAACTCTCCTAACACAAGCCAAAAAAACCACTACCTACAAAAATGCTTCAATTATTCAATGAAGTGCCAACTTAGTAAAAGAATTTTTTTCCCATCTTATAACACAGACTTCCTGCTACATAGATGCAGTAACTTAATCACTTGTTCCCTCACCCTTGTCTGCTCTGCTTCACTCGAAAAATATATCGTGCAAATGCACATAGCCCAACCTAACAAAGATACTGAACTAAATTGGCATATACGACTCCGATACAAAATGAAATACCGATAAGACAAGAATAATGACATCATATGTCAACTACAAAAAGCTCCATGACTCCATCACTGCTTCCAAAGTAAATCAATATGGACAACAAAATAATACGAAATAAATGCTGATAAAAGATACAAACCGAAATTTTAGTAAATGAAGAAAGAGAATTATCAGCACCAAGCTGATTGTTCTACCTTTCATTAGTGCTGCAAGTTTTTGAATCCCACCATAGTAGCCAAAAACTCTGCAATTATGGATTGACAGAGTTACAATTGTCAATGCTTCCAATACTGGCAACCCCTCAGAAGTTACAGTTAAGCTCGTTGATGTCCCTACTTGCTCGGTTGTTGATTGCACTGTGGTGTTTACTGATTAACAAATTTAACAACAATTAAGAATACATGCATTGGCACAAGTTTACCACATGAAAAAGTGACCACGCGCTCTAGAAAACAGCCAATTACAAAGTAAAAGTGAAGCCAATTAGAAAATTGATGAAAAATGAAATTTTAACTTTTGTGTACATAGTATACTGAACTTTTTCATATTAGGATTCATGTCATAAAAAATAAAAATACAAATAAAGTTCAGTATACTGTGTACACAAAAGTTCACTATTGGGTAGGAATGCCAAGGGGAGGGGAAGACCCAAATTGACATTGGATGTTGTAGTGTGACAGATATGAGTCTACTGAGACTAAGTGAAAAAGTAGCCCTTGATAGAGCTCAATGGAAAAAAAGTATTCCTATAGCCAACACCAAACCAATTGCTTGGAATATGAGGCTTGGTTTGGATTTGTTAGTATACCAAACTTTTTATTATGCACTAGATTTTGAATGAAGGAAAGGAAGCAAGGTAATGAGCACAAAAATTGAATCCAGACTCCAGACCTGCCTTCTCTAATGCCTTCCGGCTTTGATTTGGGAGCACGATTCAATGGCAAAGCGTCCCTTAAGTTCCTCAATTTTTGGAGGTATAGGGGGCGCTGTTTAAGTGGTAAAACTTTCTGGCAGCAACAACTAGTGCATGCATTGCCAAAGGTTAGGTCTGTCTCCAGTTCTCCCCCGCCAATTCCTCCATGGAATGGAAATTTGGGTACTGCTGTAGTTGTTATTGTAGTGTTGTGAACCTTTCAAATTGAAGAAAGGACCATCGCAAATTGTTTGTCATTTGAAGCGCAGAAAACCACCTAAGAGAAAGCCATACATGCACCCAATAGACCAAAGAGAATGTAGAGAATTTTTATCTTCTTGACCAACATAATTTAGATATTTGTTGGAACTGTTCATTGAAGGAAGGGTTTGAGGGAAGTGTCATCAGCACAGGGAAGCTAAGAAACACGGAAGCGGGACACGAACGCACCATTTTTCAAAAAACTAAGACACTTTCAGGTTGGGAGGAGTATTATTCTTTCCTTATCCCCCTCCCTCCCTTATCCCTCAAACAAACAGGCACTAAAGTCTAGAAGAACTGGGAGGAGCACTAATCGATGGCCAACAATAAAACAAAGAACTAAAAAGTAGCAGCAGCACTTCGGCAACCCTAAAACAAACCGCAGCAGCAGCGATTGCTGCTTGAATCAAGCAGAGTTAGCGGCAGCTCTCTCCTCCTCCTCCTCCAAGAAGTATTGACCGCGTGTCCCTTGTGTATCCTGGAACAAAATAACGATATAATAACGGGATACGGTCAACTGCGTGTTGGACACATGTGGAAGAGTCCAGGTCCCAGAGGCAGAGACCATGGACACCAGTATGTAAGGTTCGGCAGCGTGTTGGTGCTTCTTAGTAGGGAGGGGAGGATATTTCTCTCACAGAAATCGTTTAGAGAACCAAAAAAGCATAGCTTGTTTGACAATAGGTACTAAGTGCTTCCAGCATTTCTCAAACGTCTACGTCCTAACAAACAAAGAATTTAGAGAACGAGTGAGAAAAAGATCTTCTTTCAAATAGAAGATCTTTTTCCTAACACATTTGCCTTTTCTTTGTTTTGAAAAGTACCCTGTTCCTAACACTATATATGAAGGAAGTGCGACAGAAATAATTAGATATAACTTCTCAAAAAGAACGTCATGGAAATAGCTACAAATGAGTGACACGAAAAGCTTTCTATCGTCGATGCCTCAGATAAAACCCAAATTTTGGTTCCTTCCTACTATTCCTATCTAAGATGTTAAGATACAGTTGCAGCAAAGATGAATCAAGGTTGACGTGAAATTTGTCGAGAGATAATTATAACATTTTACATGTATCTTGTAATTATTTGCTATGACACTTCAATATTTTCAGGAGGTTTTGAGATCAATCCGGACAGTGGAGCTTCTACCATAGCGGATGTTACAAACCAAAAATCGTAGAGTCAGTCTTCCATTCACCCACAACACTGAAGCCTCATCGGCCATGGGTAATAATACATTAATTGCAACAAATCCCTTCCATGGTAATTCGTATCCTTAGGAATTGTAAGGCCTACAAGCAGTCTCTTAGGTGGAAAGGAAGTTACCTCCCTCCATGATCTGCCAAAAGTAAACATACATGTGTACATGTATATCTTTATTTCCTGGTTTCTCTCTTCTTCAGCTTCTTTTGTATCTCTCTGTGTTCCCCAGCTTCTACATTCTTTCTATCCACCTCATGAAACTACCCAACATATTTCTTCCCTGGTTGATCTCTCTTCTCCTTGTATAGTTCTCCGGTGATATCTTGCTTCTCCTACATTTTTTATAACTCTTCACAACATTTTACTTCGCCCAACACAGTTTCACGAAATTTTTATAAACTCAAGGCTTCATTAGAATACACACTGACGAGCAAAGATCAGCTGCAAGAATCCCACCCCCATCCCCCATTAAAAGAAAACAAAAGAATGCTACTAACAACCATTAAAATGGCATCTTTTGGGGATGACCAATGTTATGTAAGACTGACAAAAATATCTGACCATACAAGGAGAATTCTCGTCTAATGGAACTAATTTGTAAATCCAACAGAGGGTAAAAGATCAGTTATCGGGAGTATAAATATGAACGTAACACTGCCAGTTAAGAAGAATTATTCCACCCCATGTTATGTATAAAAGCCAACTCACATTCGGTTATCAAAGCAGTTACATCTACAACTTCTTCAATGAAGGTCAGAATAATTTCAGCTGGATGTCCAGTAGAGCAGCCGACCACTATATCATCAGCAGAGAAAGCCACCTCTGCAAGCTGCCCAGAATATACAGGCTCCCAATTCTTGTATATAACCAAAAATTGCTTGAGGAAAATATCAAATAACTTTCTCTTTTCAGCCTGCAATGAAAAAGTATGAATTGTTACGGAGACAGAAGACTTGTGCAAAAAAGGCACAAGTCCGTGAAGGTAATCTGACTAAATTAAACAGCATCTGAAAACCATCGACAGACAGCCAGCGCATGTCTTCTCAGGTTTCTGTAAGACAAACGAGACCCTGTCAAATTAAACAGAATTTCTTTACCAGTGTTAAGGAATATAGTCCCACATTGTTTGGGGATGGAATGGGTGTTCACTAGTATAATGTTGGGCCTCTCCACTCATTGCCAATTGGTTTTGAGTTGGATGCTTTAACATGGTATCAGAGCTAGGCTTTCAGAGGATTTTGGACAAGACTCTCTTCACTATTTCCCCGTTGTTTGTGCCATAAGTGCACCATGTTTCGTTACGATCCCAATGTTGTGCATCCGTTGTTTACCTCTCCACGTGTGGGTCAAGTGTCGCTGATAAGTGCATAAATGTTCCCATTTACGCTTCCTACTTTACAATTGTTATGTATATGTATTTCATGGTTTGGAGTGTGACATCGTTTGTCGCGTTTCAGGACCCGATGCCAAATGATTGAATATGTGGAGTTAAAGCTGAATGCCGTGGAGGCAAAAGCGCACATCTTTGTTGATTTATTGACCCATAGTACACGTGCATGAGGAAATTCTTGGGAGTTAAAGGCAATTAAATTTGGAAAGAGGAAATCCTAGTCAAAGTGATAATTTACCAAGGATTTGATTTCCTTTTATAAGGAATCTCGGCAGAAGCATAGCCTATGGAGAGAGCCTTTGGAAATGATCAAGAAATATATACACGCAGGAGCAACGAAAATAAAGGGGCGACGGACTCGATGCTAATTAGGAAAAGGCAATTGTGGTATTAGGAAACAAATGCTAATCACTATTTCTTTCCTTGAGTTACACGGCAGGGAAAAATTATAAAAGGGAGATTAGAGTTCAGGTTTTGTCTCCTACACATTCCACATACCACGAAGCAGCCAGCCGAGAGCAAAAGAAGGCAGCAGCTGCGTAGAGGATTCACGCAACAGAGGCCACGGGCAGAGCACGACAAATTGGTTTAGTCTCTAAGCTTTTGATTTATTTTAGTTTGATAAACTCCATGGCCGGCTAAATAACTTCTAGGGGGAAGATGAAGCCCCGTTCCAAGTAACTCTGTGTGTGTGTAGGCTTTAGGTTTATTTATTCGAATCGATTGTTTAACTAAGAACATGTTTCCATTATGAACAAATGGAATCGTTATAATTCTTTCAACTTGTTAAGTATTTGCATGGGCACTCTCAAATACCTAGTTAATCAATGGTTTTCTATGCTTCTGCTTGGGTAACTGAGATGGATTATGCTCGTAAGACGGATCGTGCCACTTGACAGCCCGTGAAAGAGACGGGTCCTGACAGCGAGACGGTGTGTGCTATGGGATAGTCTATGCATGTTAACAAGTCAATTATTCTCTTAACAAATTGTGATTCGAATAATAACTCTAGCCTACACATAGCTTAGTTACGTGGTCGGGGTGGATTCGAAACCCTAGATCCTCTCTCCATTAATTTCACCCAATTTTATTATTTCTCGCTTTAATTTAGTAATTCACAAAACCGATCAATCAACCTCTTTTTCCGAATTAAATTAGAAAATAATCGAAGCTAACATAACTTAGCCAAACTGTCTCCGCAGATCGACCACGGACTTAACCGCTATTCTCTGGAATAAGGGTTAATTCCTTGCTTTTATAAATCTATTTTTGACTCGGCACGACACGATCAGTCACACGTGCGAGGGAGTGTTTTGTCCCACATTGGTTAATAACGACCTCCAAAGCTAGTATATGAGCATGGGCGGCCTCTCCACTCATTGCCAATTGGCTTTGAGTTGGATATAAAGTTTCCACATGGTATCAGAGCGGGGCCCATTCCACCCCACACTTTATGAAAATTCACAATCCACACCCCACGATAACAGACCAGCAAAAAGGCTGCTCGAAGATAGACCCAAACAGAGGCTACACGGACAGACCTCAAATGCAGCTGCACGTGAGGGGAGATGTTAAGGAATATAGTCCCACATTGCTTGGCGATGGAATGGGTGATCACTAAATATGATGTTGGGCCTCGCCACTCATTGCCAATTGGTTTTGAGTTGGATGCTTTAACAACCAGAACCAGTTTATCAAGGTCAGACCAACTTGATCAGCAAGGCACCACAACAGATACTGTTCAAACTTGGTATGATATCTTTGTGGCCGAATACATAGGATAACATCTTCGACCATTTCAAACCAAAACAGAAGGAGAAATATCAAGTCAAAAGCCTACTATAGAATTTTGCACCCCAAACTAAAATTCTGCAGAGCCTATACCTAGGAAAAACAAAATCCTCTACAGAGGATGAACAAGATGATGACTCAACATAGATCCTTGAGCCAAAAAAAACATAGATTATAGCTTTGACCTATTAAACAGGCCTTACTAGGCAACACTTGAAACATTGCATCTGCCAGCATGAAATGTGTTAAGTAATATAGTCATACAATGCTTGGGGATGGAATGGATGATCACTTAATATAATGTTGGGACCTCTCCACTCATTGCCAATTAGTTTTGGATTGGATATAAAGTTTCCACATGGTATCAGGGCGGAGCCCATTCCATACCACATTTTAAAATTTTACAATCCACAACCCACGATGATAGACCAGCAAAAATGTTGCACAATGATAGACCCAAAAAGAGGCTACATGCAACAAACCTCAAATTCGGCTGCACTGAGGGGGTATGTTTCGTAATATAGTCTCAAGTTGCTTGGGGATGGAATGAGTGATCACTTATTATAACGTCGGGACCTCTCCACTCATTGCCGATTGATTTTGGGCTGAATATAAAGTTTCCACAAAATGCAATCTGCCTTCATATAGGAGACAAGTATATTTCATATCTTCATCACGAAAACCAAGCATAGTTGTAACCCGAGAATCGAATCAATAATTGAAATAGTCCTTTATTGAATCGTGAATCAATCGGATAGCGAATCGCTCCGATTGGGTCATGATTTCTAGCATATGTTGAAATATATATATAATTTAGACACACACATATTGCTACCTCTAGACAAGATAGATGTAAACATGGTTATTTTAGGCTTCTAGGCCTACATCAATAAGACTTAAAAACTGGTGTGATTTTGTCTAAAAGTTTTCCACGTGATGAATTGAGGAATGAGGATCACCTGATATATCGGAGAAGACCTTGCTTGTATCATTAGAGAAGTGGGTTCGATGAAATCAGTTTTGTAGTTCATGAAATCCCGATACGCACCTCAAAAGGCTTTCAATACCCCGAAATCGCAACACTTTTTCAAACATCTCGCCCAATGATGTCAAATTATTGCTTTTGCAAGTGAAACATGATGCGAAGTGAATCGATTTTTCGGTGCACCAAACGAAATAGTACAATGCGCATCGTGAATCAAATGGTTTTCATGTTTTAAAGATTCCGCCAACAGATATGAACCGAGAGCTTGGTTTATAGAACCGAATCATATGATACGCATCGTGAATTATATGATTCTAATAACAGAGATGTCAAGTAATACCCACGGTCGAGTGGGGCCCATGCAATAAAAAGGCCCTATAGCTAATGTCTTGGGTCATTGTTGGAGAAATGGAGCAAAACAAATCGGCATAAATCTATCTTTTCTGTTTGAATTCTTTGTGAAGCTCTTTTAGATTTTCATTTAAATGGACACCCTTCCTTTGAAGGTAAGTTAGTGTATATAACATTGATCTCTTTCTAGGGAACTAACCTCGTAATATTTATCAACCAACACAACCTCTCAGACGAGAATAAAGGAAGAGATAAAGTCAATTCCCCAGTTGTGGGATCAAATTTTTGAACTCATAAAAAGAACAATATAAGTAAAAAAAACAATTAGAAAGAGGTGTATGACGAACAAACATCATGGTAAAATACAGCAATCTATCAAAACTTTAATGTCACATGAGTCGGAACATTCACTCGCCAAGATAAACCAACATGAGACAAACCAACCCCACAAAGAAATTCCTCAACATACCTTATCAAAGGCACTCTCATATCTTCCCCAAAGGGTGCTTAGAATGGCCTCATCACCTACATCACTGAAAAGGAAGGGTTGGGGGAAAAGGGTTAAACAAGAATTGATACAAGATAAAGTGCTCAAAACAATTACTTCTGACCCAACGGTAAATCAACATCTTACAAGGGCATAGAGATAGATAAAAGGAAACGGAAACTAAAAACAAAAAATAATAACTCCGTTGCACAAGTACCCATTCGAGGAATCTAGCCAAGTTATACTAGTTATTAGTTAACAGCCCAAAGCATTGTAGAGGACTCGGAAAAGAGGAACTCCATCATAAACAAAGCTTGAATAAGTAGATCATCTCTAATAAAAAAAGGAAAACACGTATTTAAAGGGAGAATCAAAGCTTCAATTAAGTTGCAAACCTAGTCAAATATGACTTGTTCGCAAACCTACCACTTTTTTACCACTATCACATAACCGCCCTTGGATAAAGAAACATTGAAGTCAATAATATAGACGGGAAATTTCCCAACAAATTAATAATGAGTTATTATCAACAAGATTGGAGAAAAAACCGAAAGATTCATCGAAGAAAATCTTTTAGATACTAAACAAAAGCAGCCCAATGCATGAGGCTCCTAGCATTGCACGAATTGGCAAAGTCAGATAAAGGCAACTACGACACTTGTGGCACGGCTGATTCAGTGGTCTGAACTTGTGAAACTGACTCACATTGGTTTTGAATATTTTGATACTATAAACCATAAGTCAGAATGGAAGCCCGAATAAAGCTTCCATGACAAACCACATCAAATGATTGCCCCCATGGTTGCTCACTGCACTCCAAGCAGTTTGTGCAATGTAGCAACCAGACAATTTCCCAAGGCCTCACGAGACTCTAAAGTTGTGCAGCCTGTGCTATAAAGAGATTTCTCAAATCCGGGGATTTTCACTCTCTTTATTTATCAAAGTTGCCATATAGTTACTTTCTCATCCCGGCAAAAGTCGTCTTATGAGGTGTGCCACCATTTTAGATGCCATATTGGTCCCATGAGGCTACTGAATAAGCTTGATGCATATTGTTGAGCACTTGAGCTTATTTCCATTTGCATCTGTTGATTCTGTTCCCCATTAGCATTTTGTTCCCCATTTGGATTTTTCTTCTCCCTTACGTATTTTGCACCTCTATACATGGATATTTGCATCTCCACGTGCAACGCAGGGTTGCACGAGAGCGAGAATGTTGAATAGCTTGATATAAATTGTTGGGCCTATTTCTAAAAATCTGCTTAAGCTTTTGGGATAATTGGTAACTTTACGGAAACATCCCTATAATTAGATATTAATGTGGGGGAGCCAACAACAATGAGGACGGTCTTTTATGGTTGGTTGATTTCCTGGTTATTCGTCGTGGATAAATGGCGCAGCTTGTTAGCGCTAAATCAATCAACACGCACACAATAAAGGAATAAGAACAGTAAAGAAAGAACGACAGCAAGATTTTACGTGGTTCCCCAAAATTCGGGTACGTCCACGGGAGCGAGAGTGAGTCTATTATTTGATCGAAAGTCTACTAGGGTTTTTACAATATGCAGTATTTATAATTTCTACTCCTATTCCAACCCTAATTACACCGTACCATACTGCAGGAGGTGAAGCCCCCCGCACTCCCCCAAACCTTCGGGCCTACAGCCCGGTCCAACAGTTGAATCCGCGATGGGCCAGATGCTTCATCTAGCCCTCATTAGAATTCTCGGTACCTCTCCATATGAGCCACAAGTTCCAACACAACTAAAAGGTATCCAAAATCTGTAGAGAGTGAAAGAGAACTGCATGAGAGTTAAGGACTCACTTATAAGGCTAAGGTTGGGATGCTCTGAGCTTAGAACAATTCAGCCAGAACTAAACAATGTAGAGAGTGAAAGAGAATTGCATGAGAGTTAAGGGCTCACTTATAAGCTAGGAAGCACGGGTACCGGTACATGGTACGGGTACGCGATACGGCAAAAACAAAAAAAAAGTAGGGTACGGTTGGGTACGTTAGTATTTTTTTTTTTTCCCTAATTTTTAGATGTAGGCCCACATGGTTTTTAGATTTTTCCGAGGTAAATGTGATACTTATAAAAAAATATTAGGGTAAAGTGTAAAAATTTCTAAATCTGGCAGCACTAGGAGCCCTTTTTCCAGCAACCCATGTGCTTGTGCTTAGAGACTCGTGCGTGGCTGGAAAATATCAAAACAGTGGACCCCCCCACAACCAGCACCATAAAAAAAATAATAAAAAAAGAGAATGAGAGAGAGAGAGAGAGCCCACGGCTCTCCAAAATCAACGAAATAGAGACAGAGGGAGACGACAACGGACTGATCGATAAATTTTCTGATGAAGTCGACGATCGACGTCCGCGACTGATCGACATTGCTCTGATGAAGTCAATGACTGGTGTTGCTCTCTGATGAAGATTCCGAGGCGATTTGAAGACCTCAACGACTGACGGTCAGATTTTCAGAGGTTATTCGATGTCCGGCGACTCATCGACGTTGAATAATGACCAGAGATTCAGAGGTTACTCTCTCTCTCTCTCTCTCTCTCTCTCTCTCTCTCTCTCCAACCCGCGTACCCATTTTTCCATTTTCATACCCATTCCCGTACCCACGAAGTACTCTCCCGTACCTGGAACAGTGCAAAAGTACCCGGTACATTTTTGCCGTACCCGGTACGTATTTTGCCGTACCCAGCCGTATCCGTTCCGGATACTCGTACGGCAACATTTCTGGCGTACCGGTGCTTCATAGCTTATAAGGCTAAGGTTGGGATGCTCTGAGCTTAGAACAATGCAGCCAAAACTAAACAATACAAATAAAAAGCATCCTCAATGAACTTTACTTCCCTCCGTCACAATTTGTTTGTCCAATTTTGGGAAACCAACTTTGATAGGGAACACAAAAATTGCAACTAGAAATGTTGAACTTTTCGACATTTGCTCTTCAACTTTTTTGAAAAGTTCAATTTATTATAGAAAAGCAAGGGTAAAAAGGGAATTTCAAATATTAAAAACTCAAATGGACGAACAATTTAGGACATGCAAAAGTCTAAAAGGGGACAAACAATTGGGATGGAGGGAGTAATTTTTTCCAAGGCAATCAAAGCATGGTAAAAGGAATTATGAAAAAGGGATGTTCACAAAGTTAAAGGTACGGCTACAGACTTGGGAAATGTTTGTGCCAAAGGAAAAGGGGAATGAGGAAGAAGAAGAAACACACTCTAAAATCACTGCTGTAAATGCTTAGGCATTACACCTGGTATCATAAGGCAGCTTGAACAATTGAACAATTGACTCTTCCATTCCAACTACCAAATATTGCCACATTTCATTTTGTTTCAATGGTCAAAATGATTCTATATGGTTTAATGTGATATCAAGGAATACCACGAACAGTTTTCTTTCTTGTTAGCCTTCACTAATGATATTGGGTGTGCATCATTTTGATTAAAAACCACACTCCACTGTCACCACTCATTTTTGCAACACATCATGTAACACCAAATACAGTGGCACAATGGTTTCTTCTTAGTAGATTACAAATATGGTCACATGTTCGATATGCCATTGGCACTGTCAAATAATCTTCCACGTCAGATTTTGAATCAGATTGACATGCGGGGGGGCAGGTCTCTTGTACGAGGGTTTAAATGCACTACATACAGTAAATTACTATTGTTCCAATAATATCCACTATCCAGGACTCGCAAATATGCTGATTCCTCCAACTAAATGTGCAAATTCGCAAAACCATAATGCATTTGTGGCAACTGCGCAACCTGAATGAATCCATGGAAACTTTTCGTTCCCATGCTCTATCCACCAAGGGCGATAGATTTGGCTACTTAGCAACTTATTCAAGGATCTCGTTTATCTTTATCTTCTAAAAAAAACTCCAGAGTTCATAATGGATTCGTCATCAGAGTGATTTGCGGGGAGCTAAGTTGCAGATGCCAACAGTCATTAGGAGCACCATGGGGATAGATCTCTAAACATCAAAAGGTAGATTTTGACACTGTGGCATTTCAAAAGGGAAGGCTTGGGTTTCGACTAGTCTTAACTTTAACCAGTTGTGGAGAAGTCAGATTGAATGTGGAAGAGAGCGATGAGGAGGCAAGAACTTTGCAGTAAGATTTGAGGTGAGGAGGATTTGTAATGGACCATAACCATTGTATCGAAGAATAGCTGGATGGCACGAGTTTATATTTTAAGTCGAAACAGGGAGGGTGTTTGTACATTAACGATGACTTCCTCAAAAATAATCTGGCTAAGTCATCATCTCTTCCCATGCAAGGTTTAACATAGAAGCCCATACAGTATGCACCGACATGTGGAATCGTGAATGCTCCTTTACTCAGCTCAACTTACAATATAACCGAACGGGTGGTATGGACTTATTTGAGATTTCCAACAAATCAAGTAATAAATTGCCGTGATAAATTCGAAAGCATAAATTAAGTACCTGAAACGGATCGTAGGAGTTGGAGGAGAGAACCTCTCTAGTGGGGAACCTGAACCAGACTCTGAACCACCGCCAGATGTCCTCCGAATGAGGTCAGCAACACCCTTCACGATGTTCATGCTTCCCCACTAGGACTAGCTATTAAAATCAAGACTTCATAAGCCAGCAATAAATATATGACCCCATCACTCCAGCTAATCTCAACTCCTGTGTTTAATGGAAAACCCCCGTTAGGTCACTTTAATTAGCAGGCACCATCAAGAATTACCTACTTTACCGGTAAGTCCATGAAATTAAAGAAACCTAACTGAACGACTAAATGTGAAACAATATCATAGGCATAATAAAGATAGAAGGAATTCTTTCAAGTCCAACAGTTTTAGATCAAAATTGATCAGACACACATACTTGAGCTTACATTTCAGTAGCAACAAGTCCGTTATGATCATGTACACACCAGTACATACAATATGACAGAACTGCGAGTACTAAAATTTACACAATAGAAAATCACGCAATGACAAAGAATTCCGATGAAAACACGAACGAAAATGAATTCAGCGCAAGCAATTGAAAAATCGAATGATCGGAATTTGTTGTGAATGGATGAAACGGAGATGATGCGAATGAGAGTTAAGCTTACCTTATATAAATCGAAGGATCAATCACTCAATCAAATGCCTAGGGTTTTACGGTGTAAGATCTGAAACTTCGAAGCTCCAATGGCGTCAGCGACAAATGGGACATACACGCGCGCGCGCACACAGACAGACAGAGAGAGAGAGAGAGAGAGAGAGAGAGAGAATATCTGTGCTACCTTCTTTATTTTTTTATTTTTTTTGTTTTGGAGACTTTGGATAACTGGGTCGGCGACTCGGTGGACACTGACTCGTAACGCAGATAAAAGTCGGTTTGGAAGGTTAGAGTTGGAGAAAAACTTTGGTGGCTGTCGCTGTCGGGTATGGTCATGTGATGCCCGATGAATTTAGGGTTCTCGTAGTTACCTTAGGCACTCCATTTTTGCAGTGATCTTAATTGTATCATCAGAGTGTAGGCCAACTACACAAATTGTATCTGACCATATGGTTACTAATATCCAATTAATTTGATTTTTACATAAATAATCTATTCGATATTCCCGACAAATTATACAGTTCTGATCCCAAATACAAATTATAGCGGGTCCACAGTTGAGGTCACTATGGGATGTAGTGACGTGGGTCACAATAGGATCCCAAATCCGGTGCCCGACTACACATCTCTGTTGCCTAAAAATGTTTTGAACGGTTCAGATTTCTTCTCCCTCTTTCTCTCTCTTTGCAACCTGAGCCGTCCAAAACACTTGTAAAGACGGCCAAAATGCGCGGTCGGGCACCACATTGTGATCCCCAACCAACACCAAAGTTTTTCTCGTATGGTTGGGTTTGTCTAATGACATGTTTTTTTTTTTTAGAAGGGCAAGAGGGTAATTCCACTTACCCACTCACCTAGGCGCTGATTAAGGAGGGGTGAGATGGACCCTTTAAACACAACACATACAACCCAAACTCCCGATGTGGGAGCCAGATGAACACTTTAAACACAACTCAAACTCCCGATGTGGGAGCCAACCCAACTAACATAGGCTCAAGAGCAATGGACACTTTAAACACAACCTAAACTCCCTATGTGGGAGCCAATCTAACTAACATAGACCCAAGAGCCTGCCTGAACCACTTTAGTTACTGCAAATTTTTCTCGTAGGGTTGGATTTGTCTAATGACATGTTTGATCCAATACGAATAGGCCAGATCCACTTTAGTTACTACAAATAGATCTTGCTTTTCTACTGTCCAATTTCCAACTGCAAATAAAGCATTTGGATCTCAGAGGAAAGGCTCGTAACTTCATGATAAATTTATTAAATTCTTTGAACGATTTGAGCAATTGAAAATATTTTTCGACGGACAATATTGTACAAAAATCTATCTTCAATTGAATCTAGACTATTCAGAAGCCAAATCCATTGTCAGAACTTTCGTGACCCGAATGAATATAATCAAAGATCTTGGCATTTGATACAGTACACATAAGATAGAATAGAAGCCAGTAAATAGTATTAATCTATGGAAATGGATAGTTGTAAAAATTTAACTTTTAATTGTTTTCAAAAAAAATTAACTTGGCTCTCAACTCGTAAGTAAAAACAGAAGAAATGTTATAACAAATTGGTATAGATTCAAAATGAAAAGAATTACTGTAAGTGTCAATCACAACAATTTTGTTAAAAGTATCACCCCCTTGGTTGCAGTTGTAGCAACTAGCAATTCGCCCGTATGAGGTTGAACTGGCTTTTTAATAGTTAAGCGGTGATATATGACTACACTGATATTGGAATGGCAATGGGGCGCGTAGGGGCGGGTTTTGATCTACCCCTACCCCAATCTTAAATGTTGCAAATTCTCCCAGCCCCGCCCCTATCCCGATTGGGTAATGGAAATCTATCCTCATACTCTATTCTATCGGGGAACGGGTTTACACTATCCGCCTCGGCCCGAATTTATTTTCTCTCTCAATTGTCTTACATATTTGATCTTGGACAACCATCATTCATAAGCACATGTCTACTACTTCAATCATCACAAGCTACTGTCAACAATTTTTTTTTGAAGAAATATGATCTAAAGTTTCCCTAAATCTAAAATTAAAGATTTTATATATATATATATATAAGGGCTCCCTTACATAGCTTATGTAAGAGATTTTTCGTTCGAGATTGAATTTCGACAATCCGAGACGATCCGAACCGTTAGATGTGTTTAAAATATATTTTTAAGGTCAAACACAAGAATTCGTAAAAAAAACATACTCGGAAGGGCTTGATCCAAACATTTTTCAATAAAAAATATATATGTACTTTTTTTATCGAAAAATGCTTGGATCAAGCCCTTCCGGGTATTTGTTTTTTACGAATCCTCGCCATGGACCTTAAAAACACATTCTAAACGTATCTAACGGTTTGGATCGTTGAAATTCAATCTCGAACGAAAAATCTCTTACATAAGCTATGTAAGAGAGCTCTTATAAGATCTTCTTATATATATATATATATATATATATATATATATATATGATATATAAATACGGTAGTTATCCTGTCGAGAATCCCGGACCGAAGGTTTTTGGGTGTTTTTAAGGGTTTAAAACATGTTTTTGCATGATCCGAACCGTCCAATGTGTTTTAAATGTGTTTTTAAGGTCCTCACGAGAAATCATCCAAAAAAAATACCGGGAAAGGCTTGATCTGTGCATTTTTCCACAAAAACTGTACATATACAGTTTTATGAAAAACTGCTTGGATCAAGCCCTTCCCGATATTGTTTTTTGATGATTTCTCGCTTTGACCCTTAAAAACACGTTTTAAACACATTGGACGGTTTGGATCATAAAACAAATATCGGGAAGGTGGATCCCGGACTCTGGGAGTCCCAGACTAGATAGTTCCTCTATATATATATATACGGAAATCTTCTTATTAGGGCTCCCTGATTGAAGGTTTTTTGTGTTTTTTTTTGTGTTGCAAATTAATTTTGGAAAATCCGAGCCGTCCAATGTGTTCAGAATATACATTTTTTGCAAAAACTGCTTGGATCAAGCCCTTCCCGGTATTTTTTTTTTGAAGATTTCCCGCGTGAACCTTGGAAAACACCTTCTGAACACATTGGACAGCTCGGATCATCAAAAAAATGTTCGGATCATGGAGGTCCGGAAACGGGAATCCCGGATAAGAAGCATTCCCTATATATATATATATACTATGGCACTTTCAAAATTAAATGAAAATATAAGGATTATAATGTTATTTTATACGTATACATATAAACCGAGGCGGGTATCGGGTGGGGTGGTACTGCCCCTAACCCGGTCGGATTTTCATCCCCGCCCCTCCAACCCTACCCATTACCCAAAAAGTTGAAAAAAACCCTTCCCGTTAGGGTAGGGGCGGGATGGGTTTTGCGTGGGGCAAATATGATTATCATCCCTAACCGATATGCCTACAAAGTTATCAAATCATAGGCCTGTTAATTATTCTCGTATTAATGTTTCTTTAGAAGTTTGATCCCTAAAAAATACATCGACTCATAACATGCATTTGAATGTAGTTCCGTTTAACCGAGTGAACGATACATTCTCACCGTACTAATGTTCATGTTGCTACCTCTTCAGCTATTCTTCTCATAACTATTGTAAAAAAATTACACAGAAAAAATGAAAATTAACTGACTAAGAAGTGGAAGTGTATGTCAATCAAGGTTTAGCTTATTGCTACGTAACCTTGCAATTGACGTGTTGAGTACCCATTCCACTAACTCAAAAAAGCCAAAAAACTACCTTATTCCTGAAATCGAGGAAGTCACTCTCTCACAATACATCACATAAAATGCCGTGAAATGCCAAAAAGACAAAAAAAACTTTCTTATTGGAACACGCCTGACTCATTAGGCTCTCAACACGTTACAATCTTCGACTCCTTGTATACGACATTACAGCAAGTTGATCGACCTAGTTTGAACACTGTTTAGGTGGGAAAAAACCCTTAAAACCTCTTTAACCTAATTTTGCATGTAGAGTTTCAGTGCATTTTCACGTGATTCAATAGCCACAAATACACCGAAAATACCAGTTGGCAAAATTAGGTTCAAAGTATTTGAGCACGAAAAAAACCACCGTCTGGAAAAAAGGAGAGTTCAAGACTTTTGTGCCAAAAAGTCACGAAGATTGGTGGGTATCAACATACTTCAGGACCTGGATGTTTCTTAAGTGTCAAATCTCTGGTTATACTTGATTCGGCCAATTGCTTACTGTTCAGATATTTGCCACCACACCTTTAACTAACATCAATGGATTCTTGGTCTCAATGACTGATCAGTCTTTCTCTGTATCCATTAAAAAACTTTGTTTATCCTTCAAAAATGTTCACTCAGCCAAAACGTCAATCGTTCTGATCTCACAGTCACAAAGTGAAGGAGCAACAATGTAGTAATTGGTAAAAGTTAAGAGAACGAAACCCAGACAACTGCGATTCTGGTAAGCGGGGGAAAGAAAGGGCTGCATCGAAGAACTATTGGCAAACAAACCTAGATGATGCGAATATTTGGAAGCACAAGCTAAAGAATAACATATCCAAGCCAAAAGTCAACTCCAGATTCTGAAGTTGTAAATATGTCTATTTTGCTTCCTTAAGTTATCACAAATCCCTGCCCTTCATGCAATACTTCCCAATAGTTAACAAGAAAGCGCAACAACAACAGAAAAAAAAAAACAAAAAAACAAAACAAAAGGTTTTAGTAACTACCATCCGGTCCTTCAAGGCCCTACTCTTGCTTTGACTCCGCACCGCCTCCACAAGCCGTCTGAGTCAAGCCATCCACAACCCTAGCTTTCTTTTCCCTGACACATGGACACATGGAAGAAGAGTTGTTTACCATCAAATCCACCTCCACTGTTGCAGGAATTCTGTTTCACCTCACTTACTTCAGAAGTTGAATCACCTCCGTTGGGATTTTTCAAGACACTCGGACAAAAACCCAAATCCTGTAATTTCCCACCTTCAGGATCAACATTATTACAAGGAACCGTATCACTTTCTTCGGTAGCAAATTTTTCTACCTCCTTTGCATGATAAATTGGTCCGCCTTCCGGTTTCATTGTTGCTTCGATACTGAAATCCTGTAATTTCTCATCCGTTGAATCAACATCATTAAAAAGAACCCTATCACTTTCTTCAGTGGCAGATTTTTCTACCTCATTTCCACTGTAAATTGGTCCACCAGGGTTCATTGTTGCCTCCATACTTGAAAGTTCAGATTTTGGTCCACCTTCAGGGCTCATTGTTGCTTCCATACTTGAAAGTTCACAATTCGCTGTTTGATCCATCTGCACCCCCTCATGTCCACCAATATTAACCCCCAACCCCAAATGACCCATAGCCATATTGTTGCCCTTTTTTCCATCACGTCTCTTCCTATACGGTTTCTTTTTTAATAGACCTTTCATAGGTTTGAGATTTTCCGGGGTACTAGTTCCAGGATCTGTCCCTCCCTTTTTGCTTGGTATAACTGTGTAAACTGAATCTCCTGTCAATGTCTCATTAGAACAAGGGCTTGATTGGATAGCCAATAGAGCAGTTCTAGCAGCTTTGATTTCTGCTTCCTTTTTCGTTTTTGCTGCAGCTCCAATGTATTTCATCCCTCCTATGTCAACTGTGCAGGAAAAGAGGATCACTCTGCCTTGTGATTCATCTCTTTGACAAACGTATAATGGAATTGCGTAATTCATCTTCTGTGCGTATTCCTGAAGCAAATTCTTGCACAAACCCGTTTCTTGCTGAAAGCTCAAACAAGAAAATGAGGTCAGAAATGACAGAAACATGTATTCCATGACATCAAGAAACCAAAAATGCCGCAAATAAGGAAGCCAACAGCCAAATGCTGTTCTAATGGCCGCCATAAAAAAATGATCAAACTTCTTCCTGGTTAGTTTAGACAATTTATATGGCAGAACCAAGTTCAGAACCACAAAAAGAGAGCGCAAACACCAGTCGGACAAGAAGGCAAAGCCGCAAAGGTAAGATGGCAAACACGGTGGTGTAAAATGTCAACGATACTTAAGAGGAATGCTCAGTTACAAAACTGCATAGTGACGTACTTTTCATTCGCTAAAAATGCAAGAAACTTTCCGTTTTTTCCCTTTTAAAGAACAAAAAACTGGTTTCTCGTAACTATGTTCTTTGTATCCGAACATGAAAGAAAATGAGAAAAACAACTATCCAACGTGCTGACATTGGGTATCATGACAAAGACATCCATCCATCCATCATCCAAACAAATAGAGAGAGCCAATGACTTGCATATAACACAAAAAAGCATATCATACGAGTCAAAAGGAAAAAGTTTACTTTCCCAAAATCTTAAGTGATTCTATGAACTGTTCCATAAATACATGCAAGTTATTTAAATCCACCGGTGAATCTCATGAACAGTGAATGGCACAACCAACCAAAAATGTAAACGAGGAAAAAGAAATATCCATATAATTTTGCAACATGTACAAGAAGAAGAGTTTGCATACAAAAGGCACATAAGGATTAGAGAATATGGTTCCCTCCACCACATTGCATGCGAACATACATGTGTATAAGTCAAGAAGCGATGTTAGGAGAGAAAAAGGGTTCATCATGAAACACAAGTCTGAAGGCTATATGAAGGACAGAAACTTAACAATAGGGAAATCATAGAATAAGTCTTATAGATATACCACACCAAACTTTGCATGACATAAAACAAAATCATATGAAAGAATGAAATAAAACTTAAAGACCAACTCGGAAAGTAAAGATGCAAGCCTGATAACATACAACAGTGACACTAGTTAGACGGAAAAAAAAATTGATTTACCACTGGCTGAGAAACACAGTCATTCAACTTCCCAGTGTTGGCTAGTTCCATGAGAGCAACTTCAGCAGCTGACTGTTCTGCAGCCTTACGGTTGAGAAATCCAACCAGAGAGTCGTATCTAACGTCATCGACAACTACTGTCGACCTAAAGGATGGCTGATGGGAAGGTCCTTCCTTAATGGTCTCATAAACAGGTGTAGGAAGTCCAACTTTTTGAGCATATTCTTGCAACCGACTCTTGAAAACATAACAATTCGAAACACCTGCAAAATGCCAAATGAATTTTAAAAATCTTTCACCCTGAAAGAAAAACAAGAAGCATATTGAAGACGAACTATACCGCTACATGCCTCCTTAACTAGTTGCTAGACAACATTTTCCCATGAAAAGATGCAAATGGTTGCAGTCCACATGACTATAATTATTTTAATGTCTTTTTACTTTGGGTCTCCGAGTGATAATTTGTCTTTAAGACTGTAATTTGATGAACGTAAACTACTGTCCAAGTATCCATAGCTAAGTCCAATTGCATTATGGGAAATGAATGTGTCTCCAATACTCAAGTTTTTTGTTATCGTTAATAGAGTCAATAGCCAACAAAATCTAAAGGCAACAAATTCACAACGATGCCAACAAAACTGAAAGCCAACAAAATTTTGTCTCGTAAATATCTAAAGTCACGCCAAAACCAACCAGTTGCAAACAAACAGATTTTCAAGTCCTCCAAAAGGCTTGTTTTACCCTGTAGCCCCCAAATCTATAACTACATCAAAGCTTCCAAAATCATCTCATTTTCCCAGAATTACTAGCAACTACTTTGCAATCCTGACATCCCGTAAGAGTTTGGGATTTCTTGAGGGCAAAAAAAGGATCACCAAAAGCGCATTCTTAGTTTCGTGACAAACATTTTTGCAAGCAAACATAGCATCTTCACTACAATTCTAACCACATTAACTTAAGCAATTTCACAGTCGCTACGACTAGACCATGAGAACAGCATTCTAGACTCTAAAAACATAAAAGGGAGCACGTACTTGAAATATCACACCCTATAGAACTGATAAACAAAAACAAAAGAAACGATCATGAGAACAGCATCCCAAAACCCAGCACACACAAACAAGTCGTAAGAACAAAGAATATAAAATCACATCTAAACCTTGCACACCGAGCATATGAGTTTAGCTTCACAAAACCCAGGAATGTATCAAGCTTTCATGTGAATATACAAAAACTCATTCAACTATTGACGTTGAAGCACATAAAACAACTAATATTCAAAGAAATAGTAGTAACTAGACATTCAAAACCCTAGGAAAAAAGAAAAGAAAACACATACCAAAACAGAACCAAAATCAAATCTCAACCTAGTTTGTACTTGTAAAAAGAGAGTACCCAAATCAAATCTCAACCTAGTTCATCAGTTACATGAAAAAAAAAAAAATATATATATATATATATAGGGTTTTTCATGCGCTTAACGTGCGATTACATAGCTTTAAGAAGAGAGAGACCTGGGTTGGACATTTCTTCCGTCAAATCAGAGAAGAGTCCGTCCGTAAAAAGAGAACTGGCGTGTTTGAGGAGTTGAAGATTCCTTCAATCCTCTCCAGTGCTCGAATCACTCACTCTCGAGAGGGCTACTGATGGAGTAATGCGTTCAGACACCAGAGAGTACAGACCCATTGTTACGGCATCTCCTACCCATCTGCAAAACTCCAAAATGGAGAATGGACCTAACATATTATTGAGGGAATATTTTGTAATTTATCATCCCATTTATTTAACTTTTGTAATTTAGGGACTCATCGTACTTTTTACTCCAAGTTTACTTGTGGGTCTTTATTTGACTCCAAATATGGAGACCAAAAACTAAATTTGAAGATCAAATCTCTAAAAAGTATAACGGGTCACTCATAAAGTACCAAAGTTAAAGAAATAGAAGGATAAATTATAAAAGATCTCCTCAATATGGGTCTTATCCATTCTCCATTTGAGTGTTTTTTAGATGGGTAGGAGATGCCCTTAGGGTGATTTGGCAAATAAACATAAACATGTTTATTCGTTTATTCGTTTTGTCTTTATTCAAAAAAAATTCGCAAATGTTAGTTTTGCGTCAAATTTTTATGGTTTATTGGTTCCTCTCGACGAGACGAATCTAAAGAGTATAAAATTATTGTCAAAACTAAATTTTTTTAATAAAGCCAAAAATACGTGGTTTATTGGTTTAATTTTGGCTTTATTCAAAAAATAATTAATTTTCATTATAATTTCATACTTGTTAGATTTGTCTCGTAGAGATGAACCAATAAACCACAAAAAATTGACGCAAAACTAATAAATGCAATTTTTTTTTGAATAAAGACAAAACGAATAACCCAAAAAACCAATTTCTGATTTTTTAAACATTTTAATGGAACAAATTGTAGATTTAAACTATAACTAAAGTTCTAAAAAACTAAAAACCCAAAAAACCCTTTAGTGGAACACCCTGAAGCCAGGTCCCTTAAAATTTCCCCGTATTAAGCAGCCAGCGATGGCGGTGATAGAGTTATGCAGGAGGGCTCACCCTTCTGCACCTTTTTTTTTTTTTTTTTTAAAGGAAATTGTAGATTTTCCATTATCACAAGAATAGGGTACAAGAACAGATTACACATCATACAAACCCAAGAAAAACTTGGACTACAATGTGATAATAACGCACAACCCCATCCGACAATGGACCAACGCGATGCCAAGCAAGCAAGAAAACCACGAGCCGATCCGGGGATGTTGCCATTTCTGGACATTACGATCCC